>VMDR010004440.1:0-60162 GCA_007922815.1 Macrotus californicus | reverse complement strand
CATAGGCATAGGCATGTCTACATAGAAAATCTCATCAAATCAACTAAAACCATTAGAAGTAATAAGAAAATTCAGTAGTTTCTCTGAATTTTCCCTTTTTGTTACCAACAATAATCTGGAAGAAAATGTAACAATTTTAAAAGATTTCACTGAGAGTGGTCACAAACAATCTACAGCACCTAGCAATAGATAATTTGATAGATAGGACATATTGGATTATATTTATAAAATTTGCCAAATATTCTAAAAGGCCATTATCTAATTATTCTAGAATGGGATCCCCAAAATTTTAAGCCAATTCCTGCTAACCTATAAATTTAACATTAATCTGTAAATTTAACACATTTTTATGTGTCAAAAATGATTCTGAGTTTTATCAGAATGAATAAGTATGTGAGGACATAGAGTTCCATGGGTGAATTTTGTTCCTACATTCTAATCCATTTAAATTTTTCTATAGTAGGCATTTTTAAAAATACATATAGTTGTACCCAAAAAGCACTTTAAGAAAATCGAGGAAAATGGAAAGAGAGTGGACATTATGGGTAGTCACACTGAGTTCCCACTGGCTTTGTGCTTTCAGCAGAGTGGGGGTCCCAGTGTGGAGTGCACCGCTTCTCATGTATTACTAGAGAATTTCCAGAGACTGTCCATCACTTCTTTACAGGGTGGAAAGGTCTGTGATACACCTAAAATGAATATCATTTACTTGGAGTGGGGTGGTCTCCAGCCTTATTCCCATTTCCTTCACAAATTCACCCAAAAGTCGCACATAGGAAACTATAGCCCATTTCTGGGGTCTGACCTCTGGCAACCAGACCTTGACTCTGTGGACGCTGAGTCAGGGGCAGCAGAAAACATTGGTGGGCTTTGTCTCGTGTCTTTTCCTAGGGGTGGTTTGGGGTCCCACGATTTAAGGAGGGGTATTAGACACAGTGACCCAGGCTGGTGACACTAGCTTTCAGCACAGGGGGAGGCTGCCTGACATCCTACACAATAATTGTCTCAGCAAATCAGTCAAAAAAATCACAGAATCCCGCATCTGAAAGTGTTCTAAGGTGTCCAGACCCCTCTCTCGTACATCTCCCCATAGCATTCCTTCAGCGCTTTGTGAACACCTACAGTGAGTTGAGCATGGTGCTGTGAGATTTACCACTTTTGTTTCTGTACTTAATTGTTGTCCTTTCCCCTCATTGACATATAGACATCATGCAGGCAGGGACTTGGTCCACTTGTTCATGGCTGAATCTTCAGTGACGTCAGTAGCGCCTGGCACATGGTAGGCCCTCAATAGATGTTTATCAAATGAATAAAGATGGAAAGGAATAGGTACTGCCCCCAGAAGCACTCAGTTCAATGGGAGAAAAAGGGAAATTAACCAGTACAGGGCAAGGCGATAGTTCTGTAGTGAAGGTGTGCACAAGTTACAAAGAAATGTAAGATGGACTTTTGCAAGGGATTTCTGAGGAGGCCTCACCAGGGAGGTGGTGCTTGATCTGATTCTTAAAGAAAGAGTGAGCCTTTCTTGGTGAATAAGGCAGGGGAGGGCATTCCTGTGAGAGAGGTATTATGGGCTGAATTGTGTCTTTTCCAAATTCACAGGTTGAAGTCCTAACCCCCAGTAACTCAGAATGTGACTGTATTTGGAGATAGGATCCTTAAAAGATGATTAAGTGTAATGAGGTCATGGGTGGGCTCTGATCCAATATGACTACATGACTGATGTCCTTATAAGAAGAGGAGGTTAGGACATGGAAGTACACGGGGAAGACCATGTGAAGATGCAGAGAGAAAATGGCCATCTACAAGCCAAGGACAGAGGCCTCAGAAGGAACTGTTGACTGGAGAGACCTGGCTCTTCCTGCTGACGCATGTAAAGAATTACAGATCAGCAAATCTATTAGCGTGTAATCAGTTCATTAGTGACCCATTCCCATGGAGGAGAACGGGACTGGGTAGAGTAGGGGGTGAAAGGCAAAGGTTCAGGGCAAAGCAGGAGAGCAAAAGTAAGAGCGGCTGAAGACCAGGATGGCAAGCTCCTGCGCACCCTGAGGTCGGGTGGCCAGAGGCTCAGTGGCCCGGGAGCCAAGAGCGTCCCGAGCCCGAGAGAGAGAGAGAGAGAGAGAGAGAGAGAGAGAGAGAGAGAGAGAGAGAGAAAGAGAGACACCTTTGTTTTGAGGACTTACACAGTTGGTGGGATAGGAGGAAAAAAGTTACATATTGATTAGCAGGTAAATGTGGTGCCAGCTGTCCTGGGGGAATGTGAGTAACCAAACTTAGGTATTTGTGGGGGTCTGTTAGCCCAAATCCTTGTCTTGCTCCAGACTCCATTTGTTCATCTTGTTGTGAAACAAATGTGTGAAAGGAGGCAGTTAATTAAAATTGGGGCACTTTCTAAAGATTTTTATGGGCTCTTTCTGTAAGCATCAGGGACTCCCTCATAAAACAGACAGTGACCAGAGGTAGATAATTAACCAAAGTTGTTTTATGGGCTTCTTTGGGCACCGTGGACCCTCTCCAGCATTCCAGGCCTTGGGATGAAAGCAGTTTCAAGGCCTTCTTTCCCAGACAGTGGAAATGCTGCATACAATTTCCAGGACTTCCCTTCTTTCTTGCTAACATAGTGTTTCTTGTGATATTGGAACACCTGGCAATATTATCAGGTCAGGCTCAGGACTGCTGAGTTAGCGCGTGAGACCTGTCTCCTTCCTCCTGCCTGCCTTGGTTTACTACTCATTCTACCTAATTGGTAAAAGGTGTTTCCTGGCAACCAGGATGCTAGCTGCTGGCCAGTAAGAGCAGTATAGTCTCAGAGCTCTTCCTGTGCTGTCTCCTGCCTCAGAACCACCCTGTTGTGTTGTAACCTTGCTCTTAGATTCCAGCCTCCAGAACTGTGAGAAAAAATACATTTCTGTTGTATAAACCACCCAGTCTGTGGGACTTTGTTATGGCAGCCCTAGAAGTCCAAGACAAGGGGGTGGCTTGTGTAGAAGTGTGTTGGTGGGAGAGAGCATGGCTCCTTTGGGACCTCAGTCTTTTGGTGTAACTGTGGGAAATGGTTCTAGGAAGAGGGCTGGTTGGTAAAGGAAGAAGGAAGGTCCGGAGCTGTCAGATTCATGCCTGGGTATGGCGCTAGGGAGTGTGGAGTCTGGTGGGCAGGAGAGCGCAGGCACCGTCCAGTGGGGGCAGATGCCGTTGATTCTGGCTGGTAGATGTCATGTGGAAATGGGGTCCAATTGTCGCCCAAGTTCCCTATTTTTTAAGATAAGTCAGCATCTGCGTTTTTATGTATAGTCTTATCATTTCCAAAAACTGGCAATTAATTGAATATTTTAAACTTTGTGTGGACAGCAAAAGATATATATCACAAGAAACCTGTGGGCTGCCAACTTATAATTCCTGCAGTAGTTAAGGAGTGATTCATAAAGGATGCTGCCTGTATGCCAAGGAATTCAAATTTTTCCCGTTGGGCAGGGAGAACAGTTGGTGAATCTTGACTGAGATAAGTGACTGGCGGTGGTTTAGGGCAGAGTTTGGCAGGCTTTTTCTTAAAGGGCCGGTGCACATTTTTTATTTTGTGGGCCACATGGTCTCTTGCAACTACTCAACTCTGTCCCATAAAAAACAGACATAGACAATATGTAAGCAAATGGGCATGACTATGTTCCAATGAAACTTTAGTTACCAAAACAGATGACAGGCCCAATTTGGTCCACAAGCTGTAGTTTGCTGATCCCTGGTTTAGAGGGCCGGAGACTCAAACAGGGTGAGGAGAGAGTGAGTTCAGAGGATGGTCTAGATAGAATGTGAATTGAGGCTGCGGAGATGGAAATGGAGAGGATGGGAGAGATTCAAGAGCGGTTTAGCAGGTTGGCATTGCCAGGACCTGCAGTTTGATGAGTTAGCAAGCCCGAGAGGAAGAGCTATGTGTGATGCTGAGGTTTTAGCCGGACTGGGGGGCCAAGTTGAGCCCCTCGAGTGCTCACAACCTCCCGAGCCAGCTTGTGCCACTTTGGGGCAACCCCAATGCATCCCTTCCTCCTGTGGACCCTGACCTAAGTATCCTTCTTAGGTCGAAGGTATCCCTAGGATGATCCTGCTGTGCCACTACAGCTAAAATATTGGGCTGGTCAACAAGTCCGTTTAGATTTTCTGTAAAATAAAAGACACATTTTTCATTTTCACTAATAACTCTATTGATTTGGATATTTTGAGTATGTTGGCTGTCTCCTGCTATTGGCTTCTGGTTGGTAGAGACCAGGGGTGCTGCTAACAATCTTCTAATATATAAGACAGTCCCTCAGCAAAGAATTATTTGGCCAAAATGTCAAAAGAACCAAGAAACTTTGCAAACCACTTGTGACACATTTGCTCAGGCACAGCAGCTTCCCCATACGCTGCACAAATCTTTTTTTTTTTTTGCATTTCAATTCCATTTTTACCTTTCTTGAAATAAAAGAGCATAATGTGCCAAAAATGTTACATATTTTCTTCCATCTTCAATATTAAAATGGCCACACAAAAAGTTACCAATTTTTGATGGCTTTTTGAAAATGCACCTTGATATGACAGCTGTCAAAACAATTGTTTGAATGAAGTTAAAGACAGTAAGCACAACTACAGCCATCATTCGGAAAAAAACAAACGGACTTTTTGGCCAACCTAGGAGAAAACATTCCGTCCAGAGCAGGGGCAATGAAAAAATTTAGTGTCTGTTGCCTTCAGGTTGTTACAGTCTTTGGCTCCTGGTCTTAGGATATGAAAATGGGTCTCCAAGCAATTGGAGTGACAAGGCGATCTGCGGGGACGAGGGCGTGTGAGGACTTGGGATGCCAATTACCAAATCTCTGCAGGTCTCCACTTTCTGGAATAATGCGGAAAACATGTGCTAAATTGTACTCTGAGCAGCATGGCACGGCCAGGCCTGAAGAGCCTCTGCCAGGCTCCGATTCGTGCCTGCAAAACCAAGAAGCCGTTTTGATATGCTCCAGGTGGCCACAGGAGCCACGACGGGGCATCGGGGGATGCTGGACTGTCTCGCTCTTTTCTCTGCCAGAGATGCCTCTGGAAACGGGAGTGCTGAGGAGGGTGAGCATTTGTGGAGCTAATAAATTCTGCTCGTAGGTCTACAGTGTTTGTCTGCTACAGCTGCTGCCAAGAGGTGTGTGCAAAGTGGTCCCTGGGCACTTAACAGGGAGAAGAGGAAGGGATCTAGGGCCTGGTGTGCAGGGGGCTGAGCTGCCTCTGACTTTGAAGAAGGTGGCAGAACAGAATGTTGAGTGGCCCTGGGGGATGATAAGGCGTCTATGTGGGGATCAGGCTGTGTTTATTTTGAGACCCACCAGGTGTGGACCTGTAACCAGAGGTGAGGTAGACCTTGAGAATGAAGGAGTTTGATGAGGAAGATCCAAGGGAGAAAGGAGATCATTTATTGGGCTCTGTGGCAGAAACTGGACTGGTCCCATCCACACATGTTTTATCATTGACTCCTCCCAGCACCCTGAACGCTGGGTATAGTTAAAGATGTTATGTAGTTAATTGTGAATGTTAGACATGCTCTTGGTTTCATTTTTCTAATTTACCTGTGTTTTCTCTTCTACCTAATTTTCTCACTTTTATAAGATTAAATTTGTAGTTGGGTGTAGATTGGATAAATCTAAATTGAGGTCTGGATGTGTGGGTCAGTTGGTTTTGTAGAGGGAAGCGTTCCTCAGTGAGAAAAGCTTGAGTATCATGGTTCACATGAGAGATTCGGGATCCTCTAGAGGGACCCTCTGTGGTCTGCTCCTTAGCCCCACAGCGTGGGCTAGGTCTGGGCTCTCAGGAGGATGAAGGTTTTTTGTACAAGCTGAAGGGGGCCTTGTGGTCACTGATGCACAAGTAGCGCTGCTGTGGGGCCAATGTGAGAAAGTACAGTGACCAGAGATGAACCATAGGTTGGTTCCCACCCACTTATTCCAGAAGGGGAATGACACCTTTTGGCTCCGCACAGGTTTTAGGTAAGGCAGTTATATCAGAGAGAATCAACATTTCCTCCCCTTCTTAGAAAAGGAAGAACCAACACCACATCCCCTTCAGACAAGCCTAATCTACCAACCAACCCCTGCTGACTGACTCCAGTTGTGGGGCTAGTGCCTTGGGTACTGACGCAGACACGTTTCATATGGTCTTCTAGGAGAGAGTCACTAGCTGGCCAGACACATAGGAGGCACATACCTAAAACCAGAGAACCGACAGCGCCCAAGTGGTCAATTGTGGGGCTGGAGAAGGTTTCATGATGGGGGAGGTGGGCTATTGGTCTGGGACTTGTGGAACAAATAGAGTTTAGATAGGTGGATGGTAACTCATTCCAGGTGAGGGCACTATGTAGTTGGGAGAACAGTGGCCTGGTTGTTGGGTTTGGCAGGTGGAGCAATTCATTGGCTCCTCCCTCTGTGCATGCCCTGTCCCACATGACTTTGTAGCTCCTTGCATTTAAGGAATGGATTATATTGCCCCGCCCCTTAACTTTGGGTTTGCCCATGTGGATGACTGCTTTGGCCAACAGAATAGTGTGAGAGTCACAGAGTGCCAGTTCTGAGCCTGAGCCTTAAGAGGCCTTGTGTGTTTCTGCCTGCTCTCTGGCACCTCTGCTATCACCACGAGAGGCAGATACCTAGGCTCATCTGCCACAGGCAGGAGATGACAAGACACCCAGGGAGCAGAGCCAGCTACCCCAGCCAAGCTCAGATTAGATCAGCCAGCCCAGCTGAGCCTACATTAGACGAGTTGCAGATGCATGAGCCATGTAAATTCCGATTGTTGCACGTCCCTGGGATTTTGTGGTTGTTACATAGCAGTAAGCAGTATGGTAGCCACACTCAGCTGACAGAGGAGTGAAGGAATTCACTGGCAACACCCAATTCTGAGAGGATGCACTGGCTTCTAAAGTCTGTGTGCACACGTTTGGGGCTGTTTCTATTAGGCTCTTTTCCCTTCTAGTAAAAGCTTCCCCAGAGAGAATAAGTGATTTCTTCTAGGCCACACAGCTGGCAGCAAAATCAGGGCTAAGCTAGAACACCCCTTACATCCAAGCCAGAGTCCATTGCATGGCATGGCTGTCCTGTTCCTGATATTTATGCAGACCATGGTCTGGAAGTCAGGAAAACTTTTCCTTGCAGGTTGGTGAGGTCTTAGGGTTCAGCAGACACCAACACTCAGCTATTACCCAGATTGATGTGGCCGTTTGCCGTAACATTTAGCAACCTCTCCATCAAATAAATGGCTCGAGAGGCTCCTGACACTTCCAGTATAAAAGAAAGAGGAGCTATAGTCTGTAGCTTTATGAGATTGCCCGAATAAGACCTGTTAAAGGGATCCGTGTGAGTTGAGGCTGTGTGGCTGAATTGATGTTTCTCTGCTGCACAGCCCTTGAGTTTCCTGTGGGTAGTCCTGTAGGGCTGAAGGATCAAAGACAGCCAACCATGGAGCCATCTGGCTGTGTGGCTCCAGTCCTCAGCACCTTCAGTGTCAGATGAGCAGCTTTGTTATCTGCGGTTCTGTCACTCAATGGACTTCCGTTACAAACTATGGAAGGGAAAGATGGGAAGAAGATATGCAGGGAAAACAGGTTTGGTGTTGGGGTTGAGGGAGTCCCCCACTTCCTTCTTTCCTGTTCACTCTATTCTGCCCTCCATTTCAACAGTCCATCACTCTGGTGAATTTCCCTGAGGACCGCACAGCTGGTACTCATTTCACCTTTGCAGCTTAGGCCCCCATTGGAGTCATCTGGGAGCTCTTAATACAACACTGTTTCCTTCTCTGGTCTTCATCTACATCTCTTCTCTAAGCAGTCACCCCTTAAACATTCAAATGCCTGTCCCCCAAACGAAAATAGTTCCCGATTCCACATCTCTCTGATTACTGGTTCTTGGTCCCAATTCACTGACACGCTTTGTGAAGTGGTTGCCCATACACCTACCGCTTTCCTCTTACTCTAATCCAACCACAAAGGTTTTAGGTTGGTTCTTTGAAGGTGCCAGTCACTTTCCTGCCCTTGGGGTTTGGCTGTGTTCTTAGTCTTCCACCCCAGGTCTCATCTGCTTGGCCCCTTCTCATTTTTCAGGCCCCGGTTCAAGTTTTATTCTTCAGTGAGTGCCTCCTTTACTCTCCCAGTCAAAATCAGATCCCTATCATTTCTCTTTCTCACAGCACAGTGCTCTGTTTTTCTTCAGATTTCCATGGCATTTGAAATAACATATGACGCTGATAGAATGTGCTGACCAAGAGATAAATGAATTAGCATAAGGAGAAATTACTAGGTTAAGCAATAAGTGTGGATATGTGTCCTGTAAACAAGAGTAGCATTGTGTGTAGTGGTCTAAGTGTGGGATCCAGACAGCCCGAGTTCAAATTTAAACACTATTACTTAACCGCCTGCGTGACATTGGGCAAATCACTTCACCTCTTTGTGTCTCAACTTCTTAATTTGTAAAGTGGGGAAGATAATAGAACCTTCCTCCAGAGTAATTTTGAAGTTTAATGAGTTAGTATATGTAAAGTGCTTAGATCAGCACCTATCACATATCAAGTGTTTGCTTATAATAATTATTATTAGGGAGTATATAAATTATGACTGGGAGAGATTCTATGTGCTAGGGACTATTTTGTGTATTTTGTTTTGTTATTGTAAACAGCATATATTAAATCAGTAGAATTAGGCAAACATAATCTGGTCAGCAAGACTAAGTCTTTGTTAGAGAGATGCTTGAAGACTCAAGCACAATGAAGAGGAAGTGATGTTGTAGTTTGACATTTTCACATCACAAGAAGAGAAAATCATTGAGGGGAATCCAGGAGAAGTTCTTAGAGGACAATAATGGAGATCATACAAGAGGTTTGAATTGTGACCAAGAGAGGATGTACTGAGTTTTATGTGCAAAGTCTTCTTGGTGGTGGTGTCTCCTTATTGTTTCTTCCACTGGTGTTGTTCCCACCAGCATATACAAATGCAATGCTTGTGAGTTCACATAGTTTCACCTGTCCTACCTCTTGACTTTGACTCATGAAGGAAATCCTTGACTGAGTGATGACAGAGGTCATCCTAGTGGCTTATGTGAGTTGGCCTGGGTTGCTAGCCCTTATGACATTCTCTCACTTTGATTGCTTCCTTTGCTTCTTGTCAGGTCACCAAAAAGGGTTGTTCCACCTGGAGAGATTATGAAGTCAACCTCTTGGAATGATGACCAGGGTCAGTGAGTGTGTCCTATACATAGACTCTGCCCTATGGAAGGAAACTCTGGACTTGGAGGCAGGGGGATCTCCAGGGAATGACAGATGGGAGAAGAAGAATTCTTAAAGAGGGAAGTGCATAGTCAAAGACCCTGAAGTAGGAAAGATCATGGTAATCAAGGGTCTGAAAGACTTGCACAGCTGGGCAAAGGGGGTCTTGGGGAACATATAGGGAAATAAGGCTGAACGGGAAGGACAGCAGCCATGAAATCGCAGGCTAGCAAGGGAGGGCTGCTTTGTGAAGGGCCTCTTAAATACCTTCCCTAGGTTTAAATTTGAGAATGGGAAAGGTTTAACTCTTCTGTGAAAGGGTTAACCATGTAGTCCAACTGAATGTTATTAGGCTCATTATCATTGCTTAAGCCATTATTTACTGGTAAATTGCTAGTGCTGCTGCCTTTTGCCTTATGGTGAAATTCTCCTTTTGGAGTTAAATATGCAACAGCTTGAACTTTCATTTGACCTCAGAATGATTTAATATGAAATGTGTGCGGTGACCGTGTGACAAAAGATATAAAAACTTGAGAGGGTGAGAGAGAGAGAGAATGAGAGAGAGGGAGAGAATATGTGTGCGTATGTGCACTGTAGTAATGGTGGTGGTGAGGCTGGCATGGGTGGGAGGCAGGGATGGTTTGGAAAACCTTACTCCATAGAAATAAAGAAGGCAAAACTAATTGTCAGTCGCAATTCTACACCCTTAGAAGCCTCTCGAGACTCAAGTGGCAAGGATTGAGAAAACATGGAGGAGCCAAAGGGCTCTCTTACCTCTTTGCTGTTCAAAGTGTTGTCCGTACACCGATATCAATGGCATGGCTTGGGTGCTTGTTAGAGTTACAGAATCTCAGTTTCCACCTAAGACCTGATGAATCAGAATAGAAAGGATCTGCTTGATTTAGATGGTATATGTTACAAGAGCTTGCCAGTGTGGTGTGGACTCAGAGTTGGACAGATTTGGACTTCAATCCCAGTGTCCCTATTGGTCTTGGAAGAATTTCTCGGTCTTTTAGAACCATGGCTTCCCCGTACATTTAACATGGGTAACAGGACTTAACATACTCTTAAGTACTCTGTGATAATTGTATGAGAAAGTAGAAGGAAAGCCTCTGGCACAAACCTGTAATTCTGGTAATACATGGTAATTCTGTTGTTCTTCCCTCAAGATACTGATGATTGTGCTTTCTGAATAGATGAGCAATTAGGAGGCAGCTCAGTGACAACATATGCCTAAAATCTATTGAGCACTTGCTATGTGCCAGGCACCCTGTTAACTGTGTTCGCTAAAGGATGTTAGACACGGAGCCAGGTTGCCTGGTGTAAAACCTGGTATGAGACAATGGGCTGGTTATGTGACCTCTACGCCTCTGTTTCCCTTATTTGTGACATGGGGATAATAATATTGCCTACTTCTTGTGAGAATGATATGAGTAAAACATACATGTTCAGTGTTTATTGAAGAGTCTCATGTATAGTGAGTACTGAATAAACATTAGCTATTATTAACACACTTTTGTCATCCTCCCTCTGTCGTTGGAGGGGAGCATTATCCCCATCCCATAGTTGAAAACCTGTGAGGCTCAGGAAGTTGCCCAGGGCCACGTGGCTGGAAAGTCATAGAGCTCGGATTCAAATCCACATCTCTTAGCCTTGGAAACCATGTACCTCATCAACTCATAGTTATGTCCACCTGCTATTCAGAGGCCAGGAGAGGAACCCTGCAGCCAGACCAGCAGCCCCAGGAGATGCTCTCAGCTTCCTTCCTTCTGGTAGTAAAGGCAAAACCAAATGAAGTGGAAGAAATCAAAGTGCCAGCCCCAGGAAGTGGAAGGGCAGACTCTCAGAGTGCTTGTGCCAATATTTAATGCATCCCTTTGAAACACTCTGCTCGTAACCTGTCAAGGGCAATTTGGAAACAAGTGCTCATGGAGGTGAGTGCTGGCTGCTCTCTGACATGGTCCTGTCTATTTTATAACAGTGACAGCCACACAGACTCAGCCAGGGCATGGCTTATTTATGGGGCAGCCTGGCCCCAGCTGAGCTAGTCTTCAGGGTTTGCAGTAGACATTACTAGAAAACAAGGGAATGTGCAGTTTGAGGAGATGATTATTTTTCCATATGTTTGTTAAAAAAAGGGAATTTTCCACTTACCACTGGAATGAATGAAACATTTTAAATTAAAATTTCATATTAAGATATATAAAGGGAACTTGTGCTAGACTGGGAACCAGGAGGAGTCTTGGGTTCTGTGTAGCTCAAGGTTCCTTTCAGATTCCAATCCTGTCTCTGTGTCCTATCAGCTGAGTGACCTTGGGTGAGTTGCCTTCCCTTCTTGAGCCTCAGTTTCCTTGTCATAAGATGATATTCTGATTGTTCTGGGAATATTCCATGAGATATCACACATAGAGAGCTCAGTGTAAAACCTGGTACATGTCAGGTGCCTAAGGAACATTAGCTACTTTTTCTTTTTGATCTTCACCCGAGGACGTGTTTAGAGGGGAAGGGAGAGAGAGAGAGAGAGAGAGAGAGAGAGAGAGAAACATTGATGTGAGAGAGAAACATCGATTGGCTGCCTCTTGCATGCGCCTCAGCTGGGAACCAAACCTGCAGCCCAGGCTTGTGCCCTGACCAGATATCAAACCCGCAACCTTTCAATTTATTGGGTGATGCCCAAACAACGGAGCCACATTAGCCAGGGCAACATTAGCTGCTATTAACAACAGTTGCAGGACTGGCTTTGTGACCTTTCCTTTTTTAGATTTTATTTTTTCCCAGCTTTATTGAGACATAATTGATAAAATTATAAGATATTGAAAGTGTACACCTTGATTTGATATGCATTGTGAAAGAATTCCCCATTGAATTAACCCTTCCATCATCTCACATTTACCTTTTTTTTGTGTGTGTGTGAGGACATTTACATTTTACTCCCTCAGCAAATTTCAAATATACAATATTGTGTTATCAGCTATAGACACCATGTTTTACATAGGATCCTCAGATCATATTCAGCTTATAACTAAAAGTTTGTACCCTTGTACCAATCTCTTTTGATCCCAATCCCCCCACCCAGCCCCTGGCAACCACTTTTCTATTTTTATGAGTTTGACTTTTTTTTCAAGATTGCACATATAAGTGATACCATGTGGCATTTGTCTTTCTCTGTGTGGCATATCTTACTTCACAGAATACCCTCCAAGTTCATTCATGTTGTTGCAAATGATAGGATGTCCTTTTTTAAGGCTAAATAATATTCCATTGCATGTATATACTACATTTTTTTACCCATTCATCTACCAACAGACACTTAGGGTATTTCTGTACGTTGGCTATTGTGAATAATGCTGTAATGAATATGGGAATGCTGATATCTCTTGAAATAATGATTTCATCTCCTGTGGACACATACCCAGAAATAGAATTGTTGGGTCGTACAGTAGTTCTACTTTTAATGTTTTGAGAAATCTCAACACTGTTTTCCACTGTGGCTCTACCGGTTTACCTTCTCATCAACAGACCACGAGGGGTCCCTTTTCTCCACATCCTCATCTGCATTTGTTCTGTTTTGGTTTTGATAATAGCCGTCTAACAGGTGTGAGGTGATATCTCATTGTGGTTGTGATGTGCATTTTTCTGATGACTGGTGATGTTCAACATCTTCTTATGTATCTGTTGTATGTCTTATTTTTAAAAATTAAAAGGTGGGCTAAAGATGATTTTTTTTTAGGTTCCTTCTAATTCAGCCATATTGTACACTTTTCTTCTTAAATCCCTTTGTCTTGTGTCCCCTCATGAACAGAAGAGAGGCTCTATCTCAATGGAATCCATCTCTGCATCTATCTATCTATTGATCATCTATCATATATGTCTCCAGCATCCATTTCATAAGGACTCAAGAAATAATAGGGGAAAGTTGTAAAACACTTCAATTCCTTGACACTAAGCAGAGTATAAACTTGCCATTTGGGTGGATACTGAGTTTGTGGGCAAAACATTCTCTTCTTAACTTATTACAACCTTTTAAGCACCATTAGAGATCTTGACATTGGCTCAGTTGCTGGATATTTCATGGCTGTCCAACTTTCTCTGTCTTTCTGTTTGTCGACAGTTTGAAGGGAGTGGGCTAAGTCTAAGGAAATTCACCTCCCTATCAAACTGCATCACAAAATATCTAAACTCTCATTTTTTTTGGTCCTCAGACCAACATCTTGAAATAACATAGTGATTAATAACACTTTTGAAGTAGGCCTAGTACCTAAAATATTTTAATGGATTTTGTGGAAATTTATTCTGAAGGAAGAACTAATGCAGAGGTGTCATTTCCATGAGCAGTAGTTATCACCAATATCATTATGCTCCCTAGGAGGGAGAGAGGGAGGAAAGGGGAGAGAGAATTGAGAGCATAATTCCAGCCTGAGCGTCTGTTGTTATAAATGACAGTAATTATGCCTTGCATTTGAATACGCTTATAACATGCGAGGCACTCACACATACCCTTGCTTATTTCATCCATAGCCACTTTGAGAAGATGGAATGATTTTCCCATCAGACAGATTGAGAAGCTGAGACTCCTGTCCTAACAGTGACACTTCTCTTCTGAGAAGTGGAAGAACCAGGGTTCCTACCCAGTTTTCTAGACTCCAAGTTCAGTGTTCTTTAAATTGTGACACAGCCTTCCCCGTGTAAACCCAGGACATGGCTTACGTCCTGTTTCCTTCATCCTTCAGCACCCATGCCCTGGGATCATTAAAAAGTAGATGATTTGATGGACAGAATATCCACATTAACTGAGAATGGTCCCAGAGAAAACACCCTCGCAGTTAATTTTCAAAAAGTTGGAACACATTTTTTTCTAAAGCTCCGTAGGGGAAAAAAAAACACCTCGTTTTGATTTGGAGTGCATGTCAAGATCTCATAAGGCCCGAGCACCTTGTGGTTACGGGCGTTAACTGTTCCTTCAAAACTCCAAGGAGGCTTTCTGCTTATTTTGACTTCCCCGGTTGCTGGTGTTCTGAATAAACAGACGTTTGCTGAGCTGCCGCCACTCTCAAAGTAGGCTCTTGTGTCTCTCGGAGGAAGGCTCTCACTTTCTCCATTTCCCTTGTGCTTTTCCAGTTTCTTGCTGTGTTGGCATATGTCTTAGTCGAGAGCAGCGTGACTTATTCGTTAATTGATTATCTCATTCAGTCCACTATGATTGTGATTAACTGCTCCATGATAAATTCCTGTGGCCTGTCTGCTTCTCGGACGGAAGATCAGAGATGCTGAGATCAGCTCCATCAGTTTCGGGGAACCAGCACGAGGGCTCTTGTTCCAGTGCAGCACCTCTGGAGCTCTGTCCAGGATTCTCCAGGCCACCAGCTCATCCACCTTCTTGAGCAGAGGCAGGAAGCAGGAGGACGAGGAGAGGAGGGGAGGAAAAGAGGAAGGAGAAGGAGGCGGAGGAAAGGAGAGGGAGATGAAGATGAAGGAGGGGGGGGGGAGGCTGGGAAGGCATGCACAGGGCTGGGATGTGTAGCATCTCCTCCTCAGATGCCTCCAAAGGCCTTTCTCCTCTCACCTGGGGTCCTCCTTTGCATTTACAGCAGGTCTGTTTATAGGACTCTCTGTGCACAGAGAAGGTAGTTTTTATATAGCATTTATATTCTTGCAGTGTGAGGGTAGTCCTAGTGGATGGATATATATTATATAAATAAATTTGCTCATCGTTCAGCTGCAAGCCAAAGACTGTATTTCCTAAACAAAATTGCTTCTATCTCCCATTCCCTCTCCCCTTTTTTTGGTAAGGCTCATGTCTGCTTGTTTATTTGGTCAGTCTGTTGGTCTGGGAAAGAGGAAATAGAGAGAGTCTAAGAGACTGAATTCTGTTTCTTAACAGAAAATAAATGTTAGGCCTAGATAGCATTTTGGGAAATGCAGAGAAGGGCATTCACATCTGCCACCCAAGGAGGGGCTGTGCTTACATTCTGTCTTCATCACTCACCACCCGTACTGAGTGGGCCACGAAGCAATGGTGCTGTGGGGCCAGTTAAGGCCAAATAAGACAGAAGAGTGATGGCAAAGGAGGGTGTCCCAGAGGCCCCCGACTCTGAATTTTAGTGATAAACGTGGAGCCTCCTGTCGTCTCTCTAGACAGCATCATCTGTTCCCTATCATCACAACCTCACGGCAAAGGAGAAGGTGGTACTCATACTATAGCAGCGTCTCCTGGAGCACAGGGTGCTCTTGGGTGGAAACTTTCAGAGTTTTATGTTTATCTGAATGACTCTTAGGAGACAAAATATAGCTAGCACATTGAACCCATCTCCTCAGCAGTAATATAGTTTCCTTTTAAAATAAATTAAATAAAACATAGAGTCTGCTTGAAGAGAATTATTAGGCAAATAACAGGGGTGGGGGTGCCCCAGTAGGACAGAAAATTGGGAAGGCAGTACATCCCCCTGATTGGGCGTCAGCTGTAGATTGCCTTGGAGGGAGACATGCCTGGTCGGTGCTTCTGCCACAGAAGCTAAAAGGCTAGATAGTTGTGTCCCATGATCTCTGGAGAATAAAATATAGGCTCGAGACCTAAGTTCAGCCAATACCATCTTCTTTCCCAGGACCTTGAATTGAGAGCTACTGAGACAAAGACGTGGGCGGCGGAGGTGCTGGAGACACTCTCAGTGTCTTCTTCTTCTTGGGGTGAGATTTTCACTATCGTTTTGACCATCTAGCTTCCCCGATTCTTTCCCATCTCCAAGTCTAATTTTCAGTGTCTTCTTTGACCATGTGAGCTGTTGGGGACTCTTCTGACAATCCTTTTCCTGTTTAATTAAACAGAGTCCCATTTCTGCTGTTTATAATAACTTGGAAGTTAATACCAAGAGCACTAATCCTAGTGCTTACAGGACAGATTCTGGAATCATGCTGGAACCCAAGTGGGTTCAAGTTCAGGATCTGCTGCTTAGTAGTTGTGGGCCTTTAGACAGACTCCTTTTTAAGCTTCTGCTGACCCATCTGTAAGGTAGAGATTATGACAGTGTTCACCTCATAGGGTTGCCAGTGAATAAGTGAGGTGAACACCTAAATTTGGGCCTGATGAACAATGTTCTGGAGATGAATGGCGATGATGGTCGCAGAACAGCGCAAATGTACTTAATGCCATTGAATTGTACACTGAAAATGGTCAAGATGGTAAATTTCACAGTGTGTGTATTTTGCAAAAAAGGAAAAGAAAAACTTAGGCATGAAGAAGCAAGCAAAGCAGATGTTCCTGCAGTGGGTGGCTCCGGGAAGGGAGAAGGACAGGGGCTCAGCAGCGGTCTCTCCCTGACTCACCCGGTGAGGAGGCTGGAGGGGGGCAGGACTGTTTCTTTAATGGATATCTCTCCACTTGGGAAGCAACACAAGGCTGGAGAAGGGGCACCCCCCAGCACTGTCCTGGAACCAGGATTTACTCACTTGCCCCCCATTTTACATAGAATCCCATGTTTTTCTTTCATGGCTCTTATCTCAGATTATAATTGTACTTCTGTTTGTGTAATCATTTAATATCCAGGGTCCAACACAAATAATATCCCTTTTTTATTACAAAATCATAAGCATATAATTCTGTAGCATAACAACATCACCCTCAAGCACACCATATGACATTTTAGGTGAAATGTTCAAATTAAAACTATAAGTTATTGCACCCATATTATTACCTTACCAAGCACACGCAAGCAGGTGTTACCTCTGCCGGACCCTGTGTATCCCTAGTATTAGGTTGGACCATAGGAAATTGCTGCTCTTGTAAGCAAAACATAGCTGAACACTGGCAATCCCACTTGGTTCAGCACTGGAAGGTAAAGATTGGGTCTGGTTTAGACAACTCATTCTACACGCAGGGCTTAGCACAGAATCTGGTGTCACATAGAAGCTTAGCAGATAGTAGTATCCTTGTAAACATCAGTGTCTGTTTACTGAATGAATGGAATGGCTACCCCCATCAAATACCACAAGTTAAAACATGGAAAGCTTTAATCCTCTATAAAAATAAATACAGCGAAAAGCCCAATATTGAGTACTATTATATAATATTAAATATGTATATTTATGTTATATATATCATATAATATTTAATGATCAAATATTGTATATGACTGTATATCCTTATTTCATTGTCTTGAGAAGTATAAAGCAATAGGACTGAAGTAAATTAAATGTCACTTTCTAGAGTATGCAGGAACAAATATTGTAATGAATAGCCATTAAAAGGAATACATTCCTTTTAATCCATTTGAGATCACTAGCTTGCTTTAAGGAACAGACAATTATTTAATCCAATTTGGGGGCTGACCTTGCTTGCTGTTCAACGTTCGGCTGCATATTAAATCTCACGCCAGGATTAGAACCAGTTGTGTTGGAATCCACACCCAGATGCTTCTACACCGTTCCTTTGCCTTCTCTCATTGTTTCAGCCTGGACTCAGGATCACCTTTTGTCCCGTTCAGTTTCCCTTGAGCTGATTTTTTAAAAGCAATACATGTGCTTTGAGGTGCTAGAGGAGGAGTCTACCCCGTCCCCCACCCTCCCTCTTTTCCCCTCTCTCTCTGGTTTTCTTACTACCTCAGCCCCTCGTTTGCAATCAAAGTTTGTTTTGGGAAATGGAATCACACCCCCCCAAATTTTCCCAAAACCTATGCAGAGAGGCAGAATAACGCTAACAGTTAAAAGTATAGGCTTTGGAATTAGCTTACACGTGAATCCTGCTGCCACTTAGGAACTGTGTGACTTTTGGCAAGTTACGTACATTCTCTGTGCTTTAGTTTTCTGATTTCTGAGGTGAGGGATTATTGGGTTAATGTGCACAAAGATCTTAGAACACGTCCTGGAATATAATTAGGGTTCTAGCAGTATTAGTTGTTATTAATAACATCATCATTATTACTAATGATATAGTAACACTCGAATCTTTTAGTGTGAGTGAAATCTTTTAGAAAGAATTCCTAGTAAATCAGAGCTCTCCCCCAACCCCCACCCCCCCCCAAAAAAAAAAAAGAAAAGAAAGGAAGAAAGAAAGAAAGAGAAAGAAAGAAAGAAAAGGCAGTCAATTGAAGTGCCAGAGGGTTTTTTAAAAAATTTTTTGAGGAGACAAGGAGCAATTTTGAATCTCACAGGACAAAGTGTAGGAAAAGAGAGGAAGAGAGAAAAGCTTAGGCGGTGCATTGCTGTGCAGTGTAAGAGAGGGTCAGCGAGGTGCACCATTTCTTTAGCACCTTGAAGCTGTAGGTACATTGCTTTTTAAAATGGACTGAATCTTAAATAGAATGGGGGAAAAGTGACACTGAATCCAAATTAAAACAGGCAAAATGAGAAAATTCTGAGGATACGCGTTGGAGCAAAGCTACTGAGAAGGAGAAAGCATAACACTTGACATTCAGTCGGCAGGCAATAAAGGACTGCAGGATGAATTCTGTGAATCAAAGCAAATTAGCATTTGGAATCTGGGAGCTCAGAGGTTATGGGCAAAAGTTGACATAACGCAGCTCTGACAGAAACATTTCTACCTAGAAAATGAGATGGCACAGGGCCATCTTGAAGCTCCAGCTCGAAGATTCCAAGGCGTCAAAGGGAATGTGGACTCAGTAAGATGCAGGAAGTCCCTGAAGATAAAGAAGAGTTGCCCTTTGCATAGTAATACCCCAAATCAGCTTGAAGACACTGAGTGATGCTCTGAGCTACATGAAATATGTCTGGAACCTTCTTAATAATGGTGGTGGCAAATGATAAGGATAATGATAATGAGCCTTTCCTATGTGCCAGGCAGTGTTGTAAGCTCTTTAACTGAATAGCCAACCCTATGACCCAGGTACCACTGTCAGCCCTATGTTTCAGATGAAGTCTTTTGTGGCTGCAGAATGCTAAGATGACCCCCATGATCTCGGGTATAATGTTGTGGATGAGCCCATCCCTGTGACATGCTTCCAGCCAATCGAATGTGGCAAAAGTGGTGGATGGAGTGCCACTTCCCTGACTAAGCTATGTTATATGGCAAGGGTGACATCATTCCCTTAATTATGTTATTATATAGGTACTTATAAATATTCATGTTGATATGATTCTGAGAAGACAGGCTTATTCTCCTGCTGTCCTTGAGTTCTACAGCCCAAGAGAATGAATTCTACCAACAATAGGAATGTGCTCGGAAGCAGATTTTTCTCCAGTCAAACCTCTGGATGAGAATGTAGCCCGACTGATATTCTAATTACAGACTAGTGAGACCCTGAAGAGAGGGGCCAGCTAAGCCATGTCCAGGTGCCTGACCCATGGAAACCGAGATAATAAATGTGTGTGGTTTTAAGGTGTTAAGTGCGTAGTGATTTGTTACACACAGCAATAAAAGCCAAATACATCTTTCGTTGAGGAATTAGAGCAATGGCCTGGATTCTGTGATCAAGATAATTTATCAGTCTTCCAAGAGGGCCAAACCTGAGAAGGATAAGTGAATATATGAGCTGAGGCTTCCTTCCAGTACGGGACTCCCTGTGTCCAAAAAGTCTCTATTTTCCCATGACACCTTCGAGACATTCTGAGCTCCTTATTCTCAAGTTAGTTGTCCCACAGCACTCTGTACTTTGCCATTGTACACTTGTCACAAAGTAGAACACTTTCTTGTCTCTTGCTCCCATTGAAATATAAGCTTAATTGGGATAGGGACTGAATCTAGCATCTTTAGCATCTAGCCCAGTGTATGGTTCAAGAAATATTGGTTAAATAAAAATATGAACGTGTGGATGAGCAAATGACTGACTGCACACTGTCAATCAAGGAGTCGTAGCCTAGTGATCAAGAATGAGGGAGCTGAGAGTTAAGCACCCTGCCCAAGACACTATGGCTAGAAAGGGGTATAGATCAGGGCTCTGCAAACCACGGCTTGCTGGCCGAATCCAGCTCATCACCCATTTTTGTATCAGCCACGTCATAACAAAAGTTTTTACATTTTTAACTGGTTGGGAAAACCAAAAATATATTATTTTACTATGTATAAACATTATAGGAAATTCAAATTTCTGTGCCATAAATAAAGTCTTATTGGCGCACAGTCATGCTCATCTGCATAAATCACCTACTGTCTAATGGCTGCTTTCAGGCCACAGGGTCGGAGTTCAGGAGTTGTGACAAAGGCCATATGGCCTGCAAAGCCTAAGCCATTTACTATCTAGAGTTTTATAGAAAAAGCTGCCCCTGGGGTCAGGCTGTGTACATTCAAATCCCAGTTTATTTTTCTGACGTATAATCTTGTCACTTAAACTTTTTTTGTTTTTTTCATCTGTAAAATGGAGATAAAAAATGACCTAACTCCTAACATTGTGGTGGGAATCACTCACAATGCATGTAAAATTCTTAAGTACAAAGTAAGCTCCCAACAAATGTTAGTTACCACAATCATCATCCTGCTATGCCATACCATATTCATTTCATGTGACGCAAAAATATTCTGTCAGAAAAATATTTAATTATTATACATGCTATCTGGTATTTCTGAACACTTTTCGATTATTGTAGTTAAGATTCTGGTGACAAGAATGGGTAAACTTCATACCTACTAAGTCACCATCTTCTGCTAGTACCTGCCAAGCTGAACACTACATTTCCTCAGCTTATTTTTGCGCATGCGTGTGTGTGTGTGTACGTAATACACATTGCACCTGATAGATGATTCTCTCTTTTCAAAGTGCCATCACTTCTAGATCGAACTAGATTCCAGGCACCAATATATGGTCAAGGGAATGAATCTTCATGTGGCTCTCTTGGGAGAGCGTGAGGGAAAGGGTAAGGTAGTAGTGCCTATAAGTAGTCAGAGTTAACATATTTTTCCCCATCAGCCTCCATGATACCTGAAATCCTTCTACTGGGTATTCATTACTTGAGTTCCCAAGTTATTTTAGTCTTTAAAAATATTCTAGCACCTAGTAAGGTGCCCAGGATATTGCAGATCTGTATTTCAAGTGATAAGTGAGTAGGATTATATAGAAATATTGCCATGCTAGCAGGTGGTGCAGTGAAGGGTAAATGTCTCGGAAGGAATGAACATTCCTCAGGAATCTACCTCCTTTTCTCTCCACAAGGCCCTGATGATGGCTGCATTTTCAGAGGAAAATAACCCAAAGCAAACAGCAGTGCCTGCTAGGTACCTGTGGGAGCTCTGCCTGGGGGAGGTGCATTGTTCCCCTAGGTCAGCTTTCCTCTGTCCTCAAAACGCTTGACCAGGGTTTCCCATTATTTAGTATGTATAAGAATAATCTCATGAGCAGGTGAGGAATGAAGATTCCTAGACCTCACCCCGAAGACTGTTGTTCTGTAGGTGTGGTGTTGTTTCCTCTAGGGACTTTTACTTATTTTCAAAGAACCCCAGATGATTCTGATGGAGGTGAGCTCTGGATTGGACATTGGGAAAGTTTGACCTACGTATGGTTGACCTTCAAACTCTGTCAGTTCAACTACCAGTAGATAGTAATTGTTTTTTTCTAGTGTTCCTTTGCTGTGATTGGTGATCTCAAAGGTGACCTAGCCCCACCTGAGGTGAGAATCTGACCTCTCTTAGCCCCAGGGTTCTTTCAGGCCAGAACGTTGGAAGTCTCACCATTGGGCTTTTTGGTTAAGTGAGTATGCAACCAGTGGTCTGAATGTTAAGCAACTTGTTCAAGCCATAGGTGTGTCTTTAGGTCTTTGGAAATGACAGCTATGGCTGCCTGGTCCCAATACTCTTCTTCAGAAAGGCCCTTAGGAGGAAAGTTTTGTTGAAGCAATGGCCATTGGCTCCCATAAAGAATCCCATCCAAGGTCCAGACTCTCACATCTGGAATGAAAACAGTAAGTGATGGTGCCTATAAACTTCAAAATAGAAGATTCCTTGGCCTTAGGGAGGGAGGCCCTGGAAATCTCGCTGAGAACTTGCAGTGCTGGTTAAACTCACTATTTGCTGTTTAAGACTCTCTTCTTGCAATTTCTATCCTTTGTTAAATTTATAATCTCTAAATCTTTAGCCAAGATCCAAGCCTTTAGGGGAGCAGCAGCCTGAAGATTTAAAATTTATCCTGTCCCCAGGGATGTTAATGGTGAAACAGACTTTGGTAATTTGTTCTTAATTGTCACCATAAATCAACATCGTGCAATATGCTAAGTTTACCCATGTAAATTGCCAGTTGGAGAGCTTTTCCATGTTTTGGAGACAGCTGTAACTTTGAGGCGACAAGTAGCCTCTCTCTGGGGATACGGTCCAATAAACATACTAATTCATGCCCTGAATACCTGCCATGCTCTTTACCCTGGAGAAAGGGCCCTACTGGCTGACAGAAGAGTTCCTAAGCATTGAGTATTAAAGTTTTAACACAAAGAGAAGGACATTCTTGCCCCTGGGCTATAGTTTGTTTGTTTGTTTTTCGCTGAAATCTTTTGTACTTTAGGGATTGTTCCTTTAAATGTGTTGGGGAATATATAAACTAGTATATGCAGTCTTTGAGAGTTTCTCCAAGGATATCTCAGTACTATTTCTTGCATGTAGTGCCTGCATTTCCTCTCCAATTCATTCATTCATTCAACATTTACTGCATCCCTACTGTGTGCACTGTTCTTGGCATAGAGGTATACCAGAGCATAAGGTAGAAAAGAACCCTATACTTATGGGGCTTATATTCCAGAGGAAGACAGCAGACGACTTATTTTTATAAATAAAAATATCAGATTCTTTGATGAAAATAACAAATACTCTTTAAAAATACTCTTTAAGAGAGGCTCTTTTGGGTTGGGTGGTTGCTAAAGCCTTATGTGGAATACGAATCTGAAGCAAGACCTGCATGAAAAGAAGTAGCCAGCCACAATCCTGGGCAAGGAAAAATAAGGACAGGGACCCTAAGGACACGCTTGGCATATTTGATCTACAATAAAAAAAGGCAAAAGTGGCTGAAGTCTGAGTAAGAGGGACAGTACAAAGAGATGAGATTGGAGAGGGGGGCAAGGGTCAACTCACAGAGAGCCTGACAATGGACTGTAGTCTGTGTGTGAAAGGAAAATCTGTAAGGTTTTTTTTTTTTTTTAATGATGTGATTTTAATTTAGAAGACCAGCTCGTTGTGCAGAGAATGGCCAGTAGCTGGGCAAGCGTGAAAGCTGGAGGTCAGTGAGAAAACTCTGGCAGTTTTCCAGGTGAGAGAGGGTGACCAGGACTAGAGGGGTGGGTGAGGATGGCTCGAGAACAGTGGGTCTGCTGCAGTGGGCAGACTGGCAGTGGGAAGGTGAGGGAATGGTAGGAATCAGGAGGGATGTTTCTGTTTTGGCTTGAGCAACCAGGTGCCTGGTGGTGGTATTTCCTGAAACGGGAAAGAGGCAATTTGGTTTTGCTGGAGTTTTACCTAGGGCATAGGAATTCAACAGTTCTGCTTAGGTTTTTTTGAGCTTGAAATGACTGGAAATCATGGAAACTGAGCTGTTGAAACTGCAGATCATATATAAGCCCAGAGTTCAAGGGACAGGTCAGAGTAAGAATTAGTATGGGTGACCAGAAAGGCTCCCAGCTGAAGGACAGAATATGACTGTTTCTGTTGGCACTGACTTTTTATTAGGTCATATGATTAGAGGAGTCCCCACCTGGCAGGGCTTTGAGCAGTAAGCAGATAGAGCATGGGGGACCAAAGCTTCAAGCCGTGCCCACTCGTGTAACTGGTCTCTCACTTCGTGCTTTCATGGTGCTTCCTCTATGCAAGGTGCTAATTCATTTTCATTCAACAGATGTTTTTGAGCACTTACTCTGTACCAGACACTGTGCTAAGCTCCTGGGAGAGGAGAATATATATGTAAATAATATGATACTTGTATAAGCAGATCGAGGCGGCAGGGGGTCATTAGTATATAGGCTTTGTCAACTAAGTTGCGGTTGTTATAGGGAATAGTTTTATAGGGTGCAAGAGGCCAAAATTTGGATCCAGATCTCAACTATGCTGGTTCTGTGTTTTTAAAGTTAATTTTCTTTTTTAAGTTATATAGTAAAAGTGACTTTTTTGTGAATACTTCGATGAACTCTAACACAGGTATATATATGTTCATATAACCACCACTGCCATCAGGAGATGGAAAAGTTCTGTCACCCCAGAAAATTCTCTTGTCCTATGCTTCTGCAGTCCTGCTCCACCTCCGCTCCCAGCTGACCTCACTGTGAAGGGCGTTGTGTGAAGCTATTTCTGAGTTCTCTTCCAGGTTTCAAACTCTCTGATGCGTGACCCCCGGTGTTTGGTTCATGTGGGAAAGGCCACGAAAGGTGCATAACTTGAATGCGAGGAATAGCACAGGGAAGAGCTGGACTTAGGCAGGAAAATGTGTTGACGGGGACGCTGCTGGCAATAGAGACAGCTCCAGAGAGAGGAGAAAAAGGAGAATGACGGAATCCAGGCACTGCTTGCCCAGAATATACACGCCGGCTCTGATAGCAAGGCTGTGTTTTATCCTGGTCCTCACCCAGAAAAGCAGGAGCTACAGATAGGTAGGCGTTGCATGGAGAGGAGAAGCCACATGTACTTAAAGGTAACCAGGTAACCCTAGGAGGAGGAGAACCCAAAGTCACTGGGACTGCGTTTCTACCCTCCGTGTGACATGAGCCCTGGAAATACAAAGTAAGTTCAGTTTTAGGAAATAATTACATTTCTTGCTCATCCACTTTGGATCTGATTTTTACCCAAGACAAAGAATAACTTTAGAGGGAAAAAATTAGTTCCTTGTTGCTGATTGCGAATGTGCTGAGGCAGGAAGTAGAAATACACATAATTGCAAGACTGTAAACTTTTGAGGCCAGTGGCTGGGCGAAGTTCCTAAAAGGACCTTTCTACTAATACCTGATGCATAGGGAGGGGAGAAAGAAAGCAAAACAACCATCACCAGCAGTGCTTGTGGTACTGAGCAAGCCACACCAAGGACCTGAGTCACCAGTTAGCATTTTGCCTTTTTCCTTCCCAGGCCCCTTTCCCTGAATTGTGCAGCATGTTAGACTCTTAAACAATTACAGCTTCCAGGATACACGATGCATCATTAAATAAGTTAAGGAACTAATTAGGGGGGGGTCCTGTCTACCTGCTTTCATTGTGCTCAGTCACCTGAACCCCATTTCAGCAAGTGTTTCTAAGCCAGGAATTTGCACATAAAATGATCTCACATTAGCACAGCATGCTGGGTTTCATTTCCTCTTATGTAATTATCTATTAGTAATTGGAGAAGACATTACAGCATAATAAATAATTGAACATAAATTAAACAATGTTGGAGTCACTTTGGCTGAAGACAGGTGCATGTGTCACGGCTGAAACTCTAAGAGTGCCAAGCACCCTCTTCCTGCAGTTGTCCTTCTTCTTCTGGGGGTGTGGGGTTCTCACTGTTGCACAGCCCCTTTTCATAGGTGAAAGGCAGGCCCTGAAAAGGTCGGACCATCTGCTCAAATGTAAAAGAAGTTAGCAGTAAAGTCAGGGTGTCACCTGTCTGACAAGGGGCCTCAGAAGGTGGCCTTTATTTGGGGTTAGATTTATCACAGTCCAGGACCTCCCAGACTCAGAAACTTTCTACATCACTGCAGGAGAGCAAGATATGCTCTCAGATATAGGGGGAGAGCTTGATTCAACAAAGCTCGTAGAAATAGAGAAAACATCCACATGCTAACATAGTCACTTAAAATGAAGAAATATGGCAGCCTGGAGGCAGGTTTCTGCATTTAGTTGCAGAGATAGTGCCCTGCATAACTATAGGGGTACCATTCACGTTAGGGTTCTTGCCAAGGACACAGTTTTTTCTCCTGGACAGAGCCCTCCCTATACCCTGGAAAGCCAGGGGCAACTTGGTTTTACAAATGAAGAAACAAAGGCCAAGATAAATTGACGCTATACCAAAGAAACTCACTTATCTAGTGGCAGAACTTGGGCTCAAACATAGGCCTTCTGGTTCCTAGTCTCGTCTTACTTGTCACTGCACGTTGACTTTTTAGGTTACACACAATATGACTCTTATTTATATAACATTTTTGAAATGATGTAATTTCAGAAAGAGATGAGACAAGGCTTAGAGAAGGGGAAGAGTGCTGGTGGGAATGAGGTGGGTGCAATTATAAAAGGCCAACATGAGGGATATTGAGGGTGATGAAAATATCATGTATCTTGATGTGATGGTTCATACATGCACGTACGCATGTGATACAATTGTGTACAACTAAAGATACACACAAAAATGGGAATAGCCCCGGCTGGGTTGCTCATTTGGTTGGAGTGTCATCCCATCCACCAAAAGGTGGTGGATTCCATCCCTGATCAGGGCATATGTCTAGGTTGTGGGTTCGATCCCCGGTCAGGGCCCATACAGGAGGCAACCAATCCATGTTTCTGTCACATTGATCTCTGTCTGTCTGTCTGTCTCTCTCTCTCTCTCTCTCACACACTTTCTCTCCAGTCCCCTTCCTTTCTAAAATCAAAAGATACATCTTTGGGTGAGGATTTTAAAAAATGGGCATAGGTAAAAATGGGGAAATTTGAATAAGATCAATAGATTTTATCACTGCCAATGTTCTGGTTATGATATTACAGTTGTCCCTCTGTATCCAAGGGGGATTGGTTCTGGGACCCTCTTTGGAAACCAAAATCTGGGGGTGCTCAGGCCCCGTAGATAAAATGGTGCAATATTTGTCTATAGCCTCTCTCTGCAGGTAGGCTCTAACAGGGTACACATTACTTCATTTATGTGGATTCGGTGTAGTTAGTGTTTAGTGTGTGGCAAATTCAAGTTCTGCTTTTTGGGACTTTCTAGGAGTTTAAAAAATATTTTTTTAATAGTTGGTGCATCAACAGATACAGAATTCATGGATGGGGAGGGCCAACTATATACTGTAGTTTTGTAAAATGTTACCATTGGGGAAAACTGGGCAAAGTGTGCAGAAGGACTCTGTATTATTTCTTACAACTGCATGCAGATCTACTATTAACTCAGTAAAAGTTACAATAAAAAGTAAATGAACTGAGGTTCAACAGAGTAACAGTTATGTCCCAATTGCAATAGAAGTCCCAGTTGTTCACGGTGGTGACTTAGCTGATGATACCCTTTATGTTGGTTTCCTTCCCTTCCCTGTTTCAGGGCCTTCCTCCTACTCATGTGTCCTTGGGTCCCCCCGATAAATTCCTTCACTTGAATCCTTATTTTAGGGTTTACTTCTGGAGGAACCCATATGAACACGCTTCCCTAAGTCTTAGTTGGAACCAATAGGACACGTGGCTTTTGTTTTCTTGTGCATACAATTCATGTTGACTTGCCAAGAAAACGGCTCAGTATTAAAAAAAAAAAAAAAAAGATTGAGAATTTAGGATGAAAGGTTTTCTCCCACACATGAAAGCTGAATGACCTGGGGCACTGACAGTGGTCTGTGGTCAGATCTTACTTGGAAGGAGAGTAAGACCTCTAAGGGTAAGACACCCTTGAAAAGCTTTTTTTACTATATCCATTAAGAGAAGTGTGAATTCTAGAACTACAGTATGTGTCGGGAACTTTGCAAGTACAATATTCTTTTTTTCCCTAGGGAAACATTTTTGCATAGAACTCTGCTTGTAATTAACAACATGTAGTTAAACTAATAGTGGTTCATTAGATGGAAGGAGAACTTTTAACAAGGGCAGCTTTCAATGGGAGAAAGTCCAGGTCTGATCCAGGCTGACTATAAGGTATTATTTCTCAAGCAGCTTAGCAGAGGTAAGGCAGAGCAGATTTATTTGGGTCGTTAACCTCGGGAAATAAAACTAGAGCCCAGTGCAGGGTTTGTAAAACGGTCGCCTCGCCCACACTGGGGTGCTTTGCTTGGCAGCAGAAAAGAGAAAATGATGGAAAAGGCAGGGCATTAGGTGGTGTATTGTGACCCAAAGAGCCTTGGACAATACGTGTCCCCTCCAGCTTTGTCTTCCTCCTCCCGGAGCTAGTTAGGGTTTGATGTGTGTTAGAGCACATCCTTCTGTGCTCAGACAGACATGCCTCTTGCTCCTTGGTTTGGGGCGGTTTATTGGCCCATCTGTGCAGAAAGGCCACAATAAGGATTTCTGTGTCAACAGGGGAGCAATTTAATAATCACAGATCTAAGGCAGATCTGCATGAAGGGGAAATATAGAGGGAATACAGTGAGCAGAGAACCAAGGGGTGATCCTGCCTCTCCCAGGACGTGCAGGTGCAGTGAGGAGGCGGGTTTGGTGGGATGACTGCTGATCAGGTTTATTCCTTTATTGGCCATGATGTGCTCAGAATGTTAAAGCTGGACATTTAAACATATTTTAAAAAAAATTTGGAATAATTTTATATTTGCTGAATATTTGTAAATAATGCTACAGATCATTCCTGTGTACCCCTTACCCAAGTTCCTGTGTTGTTGGATTCATTATCATGTGTATTTATCAAATGTGATCAACAAGGGTGCATTGCTATTAGCCAAACTCCATACTTCATTAAGATATCATCAGTTTTTCCACTGTGTCCTTTTTCTGTTCCAGGGTCCAGTCCAGGAGACCACATTATCCTTAGACGTCATGTCTCCTTAGTCTCTTCTGATCTGTGATCATTTTCTTGCCTTTGTTTTTCATGACCTTGAGAGTTTGGAGAGGACTGGTCAGGTGTTTTGTAGACTGTCCCCCAATTTTGGCTGCTCTTGGTGTGAAGGGCTTTGGGGAAGGATTTGGCAGAGTGAAGTGAGTGCCCTTCCAGTTCTATCATGTCGGGGGTGCATGCCACCAAAATGACTTGTCACTGGTGAAGTTAACCTGGTAACCAAAGTCTGAGTTTTAACTATTTGTTTTCCAACTTCAGGGTAGGAGCATAGCTGGTGGGAATGCTTTTGGGGTAGGTGGGTCTTAGAGTTGAGCCAAACACCACCTTCTTGAAGAGGATGGGCACAGCAGAGCTGGGGCAAGGAGGCAAATCTGTGGACAAATACAAAGATGATTCCATCCCACTCCTGGCCATAACGGAGCCACTGTAAGCAGTTAGACAACTGGACGTGACACATGAAATATCACTTCCCAACATCGGACAAAGCCATCACAGGACTTCGATGTTTACAGATACTCTCCGTATGTGTCAAACTCAAAAACTGGAAAGACCCAGATGTCTTTCAGTGTGAATGGATAAGTGAATAGTGATGGATTCATACAACAGAACACTCCTCAGCCACAAGAAAGAAGAAACTACTGGCATGTGAACAACGTGGATGAACTGCAGAAATATCACTCTGAGCGAGAGAACCCCGACACAGGAGCACATGCTCTCTGACTCCATTCATGGTAAACCCTAGGACAGACAAACTGTAGTGACAGAAAGGACCGACCACAGACAGGCATGAGGGCACTCCTTGGGGTTCACATTCAGATGGGATGGTGGATAGATGGGGTTTAAACGTTAAAATTCATCAAGCGGTACGATTACAATGGTCACATTTTGATGTACAATATATAAATTATACCTCCATGTGAACAGTAGCTGATGCTGATGTGAACAGTAGAAAGAAAAATAAAGTAAATAAGGACATGGTCAGGAAAATAGTTTTAAGCCTAAGGTTTAAAGAGAGGAGAGGGGGTGACAACAGGAGAACAGGAAGTGAGGTCAGTACTTGAGAATGTCAAAGACAGGATAGAAAGAGGTAGAGGAGAGGTCATGGGGAAAAGTTCAGATCAGAAATCTGAACCCTACAAGGGGGCGAAGTGCCCTTTGTCCGTGGTACCTGAGGACAGGGGCAGTAGCTTAAAGGTATGGCCTCCCTCATACTCCTTCCTAATCGTGTCCAGGTCTCTGGTCCTGTCTCATAGCACTGAATAATAAATTATTCTGTATCCCTGAATATACAGTGACAGTGACACTGTTTTCTTCAATGAGATACTTAAATGCTTTTTTGGGGACCAACATAAGTGCATAAACTTCCAGAGATGCAAATGAAAAAGCCAACTGTCTACTTTATTTAGTTAACATGCCAATTTCAATTTGTATGTAAAATAATAGGTTATTCTAGAACATGTTTGTTTGTTTTTTTTCATGCTCCTATATCATGAAACCATTTCATTTGGACTCTTTATATGTGGTGCAGCACCTGTGTCTCCATTATTCCCTGAGTCTCCCAGAAGAGGCATCTGTCAGTGAGCACTGCCTTCTGCTGGCCCTAGTACAGACCCATGTGTCTCAAGGCTGGCCAGCTCTGGATATGGCTGATGTGCGGGGAGTGGCTGGTTAGCTAGTGGCAGATTCAGACAGGGTGGCTGGAGAGTATTTCCACTCTGGTGGAAGGGTACCCACTCCTGTGAACCGTATGTGCTGTGTCCTAAAGGGATCCTTCAAGGAAGACCTCTCTGGCCAGTCAGTACATTTGGCTAGATAGATCAGTTTAAGTTTGGGCTGCTCAGGGGAAGTTTGCTCACATGGTCTGTGAAGCCCAAAGCTCTCTTGGCAGTTACAACTAGAATTAGCTTCTGAGTCTCTGCTAAAAAAGCAAGAACTGTGGGAAGAGCCCAGGGCTCTCTGGTGGCCTGTTATCTTACAAATAACTAACTAAATTTGACTTTCTGGAAGCCAAACAGAGATGAGGCTGAGGAGGGAGTCTTGTGCCCTTGGGTCATCCCTTCCTAAATAAGTTATTCAAGGCAGACAGACAGCAGCTACCAACTAAGTAGTGAATAAAGTATTTTTAAAAAAATCCCTCGATATTTGTGCAGTTTTTGTTAAAAAATGCTGGTTTTGAGCATTGAAATTAGTTAGCCAGGTAACTCATCCCAAAGAGTTGTAAATATGAAACAAGAAAACATAATGTAGCTATAATTATAAAGTAAAATTACACTTTCGACACACAGACACTTTTCTGTGTGGTTGGAATTCTATCACAGTGGTTAAAACCTCTGATAGTAACACCTATGGACTTCATTCATTGCTTCCTCTATTGACAAGTGAACACTATGCCCTAGACAATTTGCTATAGTCTGGGGTTATATTAGTTGACATGACAGTCTTATACCCCTTAACCTGACTTGTGAATGGGTTTCAAGATCCCAGGAAACACCAGAGTATTTCATGCTCTTATACCTTCGCATCTGTTGCCCCTTCTGCTAGGAATCACTTTCCCCTGACACTTCCTTCTCCATCGGCCTGGCAAACTCCTATTCACCCTATAAAAACCCAGTTGAAGCATTACCCATTCTGTGTATAGTTTTCCCTAATATTTTATCACTCCTTCACCAGCCCTAATACAATGAGCTCCTCCCTGCTCTTTGCTATTCTGTGTCTTGTAAGAGCTTCTGTTTTTTAGTGTGTTGAATTGAAATCGCTTTGCTTGTGTGTCTCTCCTAGTAGACTAGGTGCATCTTTGGGAAGAAACTGTATTTTTTTCCATTTCTGTATCACAATGCCTGGCGTATAGTAAGTATTCAGAAAATGTTACAGTGTGACAGTCTAAGCAAAATCAACCTCTGGTCACTTCCCTTGAAGCCTGTTTCTAAGAGCTGAAGAGGCGCCTAAGTGACTGGAATTCCACCTATTATTCAACTTCCTGGACCTAGTCTGTAGTCTTTAGAGGTCCCTTAGGTCAGTTGTCCTTTGCTGTCCCTGAGGAAGGTATTGATCAAACCAATCTCCTCTCCACTACAATTACCTACCCTATGTGCAATTCTTGAGAATTGGCTGCTTTGCCAATTCCTTGTGGTTTCAGAGTTGTCTCATTTTATTCCCACTGGAAACCCGGTGGGGTAGACAGTGACTGTCATCCCCATCTGAGGCTCAGAGAAGCTGAGCCATTTGCCCAGGTTGTGCATTTAGCAAGTAGAAAGTGGAAATGGAAAGTTGGGTTTTCTGATTCCAAATCTAAATCTAACGTACTTTTCAGAACCTAACGTACTTGTCTGCGTGTCCAGCAATGTGCTATGTGTTCTCATGTTCATTTCCTAAAGGAAGAAACAGTCACATTTAAAAGGCAAAGAGACAACATAGAGAAAACATGGAGAACAAAGATGTGAGAAAGAGCAAAGCAGCACCTGGCAGCTGGGAACTGATCTGGTACGTGCAGCTAATCCTTGGTGCTTTCCTGTTGAATATCAACTACTTCACAAGCAACCAACATCAGACAATGCTGCTGTGTGGCTATAATGGAGCAAGACAAATGCCAGACCACTTCATAATCAGAGCTTAGCACAAAATGACAACACTGTCAAAACTGTAAAAATGGCCAAGCATCCTTATTTCCTGGCTTATGGGAGTTACTTCTGCTTCTTTACCAATTATAACTTTAGCTCTAATTCATTCCTCTTGATCTCTCGATAAAATTCATTAAGATGCTGATTCATAGAACTATCCTCACTTCTCGACACATCCAGTCCAGAGTAAAGACCTGCTTCCTTGAAACCTCCCCCAAATTATATAACGCCAGCCCGAATTCTACAATAAGTTCCTGCTAACAGTCTGCTACTAAGATGTCTCATGGTTCTCCATGGTTTGCCATCTCCTTCACTGCAGTGGGTCAGTAGACCCAACTTTAACCAAAACGTGTTCTTAGTGGTCTTTCACTAATGGGCATTAACAAATGGAAGAAGACTTGGTAAGATTCATTCAGGAAACAACAGGTGAGGCTTCCAGTCAAAATGGCAGAGTGGGTAGATGCAATGCTTGCTTCCTCCCAGGACCGCATCAAAATTCCAGCCAAGCTACAGAACAACCAACATTCACAACTGCTTGAAATTCATGTCAACAGGAAGAAGCCACATTGAGACTGGTAGGAAGTGTGGAGATTCGAAACTGGTTGGTCCCACACCCATGTCTGGTATTTAAAAATCAAGAGGGATATCTTGGCTGAAGACATTTCCCCTGAGGAGCAAGAGGCCCCAGCTCCCGACCGGGACCCCCAGCCCAGGGTTCCAATGCCTAAAAGAGAAGTACCCATAGCTTCTGGCTGTGAAAACCAGGGAGACTGTGGCTGAGTGAGACAGAAGGCTTCTGGAGTCCCAGGCATTCCTCTTAAAGGGTCCATGCATGGACTTACTCAGCCTTACTCATTCTGAGCTCCAGAGCTGGGGCAGCAGCTCAGCTCAAAAAGTGCCAGAGTCATACAGGGAGGAACTGAATTGTCTGCCTTTGGGGCTAGGGTCAGAGGAGCATCTTTCTCCAAGATAGAAATGCTGGAAGAGGCCATTATTTCTCTGCTGAGCTCCCCTGCAACAGAACCAGCAGGCAGGTGCCATATCTGAGTCTCCATCAACCTGGCTCGTACTGTTCACACTGCCCTGAGATTCCCTGAGAACTCATCCCGCCCAAATTGTGGGCTCACATAAGCTGATTCCAGTAGGTTTTCCATACAAATGGCCTGTCTTGGCTCATGCTATAGAATTTCCTAAAATCTCTGAACTATTCGCAAACTCCAAATAAGCAGTATCTGTCCTCAATGTGTCTCATACCTCTTGCTAAGTGGCCCCAGGCCCTGCACTAGCTATAACCAGCCTTGGTTTTCAGCTTAGCCTCTCCCAGGCATCTCTAAGCACAAGTAGCAGCCATCTCCACATTTCTCTGTAGCTCAAACTGGGTGGCCCTGGGCACAGGTGGCAGTTGATCTTGGCCTGAATCATGCAGGAGGTTCCAGAGCCAGTGTACTTGGTGGTCAGCTTCAGACAATGCTACAGCACCTCCCAACCACCTCAGTGAGTGACATACTCAAGGGGTGGACTCACTGGGCTCCAGAGGCCTGCTGAAGTGAGTCCTGCTCCATGGGGTTGGCCCCTGCACAGCAGCTCCCCTGTTGTGGTTGTGGCCTGTCCTCCCAGGCAGTTGGCCTGAGGGTCAATCCCTCCCACTGATGTGCCAAAAGCAGTCAAGGCTCAACTACAACTGAAGGGTACACATAGCCTGCATGGTGGGGGACACCTGGAGCACCCATCTTGGATGATGAGGGAGGCTGTGCCACTGGGCCCTATGGGACACCTGCTACATAAGTCCACTCTACCAAGACTGGGAGACATCCCAGCTCTACCAAGTACATAGAAACAAACACAGGGAGACAACCAAAGTGAGGAGACAAAGAAACATGTTTCAAATAAAAGAACAGAACAGAACTCCTAAAAAAGAACTAAACAAAACGGAGACAAGCAATCTACCAGATGCAGAGTTCAAAACAATGGTTATAAGGATGCTCAAGGAACTTAGGGAAAGAGTAGATGAACTTAGTGAGAACTTCAGTGAAGAGATAGGAAATATTAAAAAAGGGGATAGAAAGCATAAAAAAGGAACCAGTCAAAAATGAAAAATACACTAACTGAAGTGAATAATACATTACAGGGAATCAACAGTAGAGTAGATGAATCAGAGGATCAGATCAGATATTTGGAAGATAAGGAAGTGGAAAAGACCCAACCAGAACAGCAAAAAGGAAGAAGAATCCATAAAATGAGCATAGTTTTAGGAGTCTCAGGGATAACTTCAAGTGTACCAATATTCACATCACGAGAGTACTGGAAGAAGAGAAAGAGCAAGGAATTGAAAGCCTAATTGAAAAAATTATGATGGAAAACCTCCTGGACCTGGTGAAGGAAATAGACACACAAATCTAGGAAACACAGAGAATCCATTATGTGTCTTGGTGTGTACTTCGTGGAGTCCAACATTTTTGGGACTCTCTGAGCTTCCTGGACATCCTGGAAGTCTATTACCTTTGCCAAATTGGGGAAGTTCTCCATTATTTTTTTCAAATTAGTTTTCAATTTCTTGCTCTTCCTCTTCTCCTTCTGGCACCTCTATGATTCTGATGTTGGAATGTTTAAAGTTGTCCCAGGGTTCCTAAGCGTCTCCTCATTTTCCTGAATTCTTGTTTCTTCATTCTGTTCTGGTTGAATGTTTATTTCTTCCTTCTGCTCCAAATCATTGGTTTGAGTCCCTGTTTTCTTCCTATCACTGTTGGTTCCCTGTACATTTTCCTTTATTTCACTTTCCATAGCCTTCACTTTTTCCTCTATTTTGCTACCATACTCAACCATTTCTTTGAGCATCCTGATCACCCATGTTTTGAACTGTGCATCTGATAGTTTGGCTATCTCTTTATCGCTTAGTTGTATTTTTTCTGGAGTTTTGATCTGTTCTTTCATTTGGGCCATTATTTTTTTTGTATTGGCACACCTGTTACACAGTAAGGGGTAGAGCCTAATGTATTCACCAGAGCGGGACAACCCATGTCTCTGCGTTGTGGTGCAGTATGTGGGGGTGGGGGTGAGGTCTGAGAGGGAATGATGCCATTAGCTTGGCTCTCTACTGGCTTTCAGTCACTTCCTCTGCTAACCACAAGCAAATTGGGCCCTTCTGGTGCTGATTCCGGGTGGGTGGTTTTGTGTACGTTCTAGGACCCTGTGGGTCTCTCCAATGAACTCTCCTGTGAGGCTGGGAATTTCTCCTGCTGCCTCAACCCCCACAGTTTTTTTTTCAGTCAGAGGTTTTGAAGCTTTATTTCTCCACACTGGATTGTGTGGTCTGTGTCGTTCCCTAGTTGTTCCTCCTGGTTTATCCGCATGCAAATGTGGGACTGCCTGGTCCTCCAGCTGCTGCCTTGCTGCAAGTCCTCTCTGTCCTGGTTGCCCCTCCTACCAGTCTGGATGAATGTTTTTTCTTTAACTCTTTGGTTGTCGGACTTCCATACAGTTCAATTTTCTGGCAGTTCTGGTTGTTTTTTGTTTTAAAATTTGTTGTTGTCCTTCTTTTGGTTGTGCAAGGAGGTAAAGTGTACCTACCTACACCTCCACCTTGGCTGGATGTGACCCAGATAATTGTGAATCAAGGCATGCTATAGGAGACCTTGGAAGTCTTTGAATTCCAGTTTCCTCCTTGCTCTTGTCTCTTCCTTTCTTAAAGATGCTGAGCACCTCTTGTTTCTCCTTGTTCTTATTTGTCATGGGGCCATGGTACAGAGCATTTCTCAACCTTGGCTGCACATTGGAGCCACTTGGGTAGCTCTTATGAACATGGATACCTGTATCTTACCTCGAGATCCTGGTTTATTTGGTGTGGGCTGTGACCTGGGCATCAGAATTTTTTTTAAGTTTTCCAGTAAGGCCAATGTACAGACAAATTTGGGAATCACTGGTAAAATATGATATGTGTATGTTCATGTGTGTATGTGTGTGCTCGACAGTGAGCTATGTGTACTTGTGTATTTTTGACATTCACATGGATGATTAGAGTAGGAATGTGTTTCCATGTGTTTTGTAAAATGAGGCTCCAGGTATGTGTGCCACTGTGGGTCATTCATCTGTGTACAATTATATGCACTTTCCTTGCAGCCCTGTTGGAGACCAGGACATCAGTTGGCTGGGGGGCCAATAGCACTTGCATTTTATTATAATGAAGTCAGCTGCAAGGTGTATATGCCAGTTTATTGGCACCTGAGGAGGAGTTGCTAGTTGAGTAACCAAGTAGGGAGAGGACCTCCAGTTAGCAAGGCAGTGCCTTGAGGGGCTGGCGAGAGTCTCTGAAAACTCAGCAGCATGGTGGTCAGATACCAACTTGGGGAGGTTGCTCTTATGATACCTGTCCAGGGTCAATGACTTCGCAGGAGGCCTTTGGGAAAAGATGGATAGCAGTATTCTTCTATCTTTTTGTTTTTTTAATCCTTACCCCGTGACTTTTTTGAGAGAGAGACAGAGAGAGATAGAGAGAGAGATGAGAGAAAAGCATTGATTGGTAGCCTCCTGTATGGGCCCAGACTGGGGATCTTATGCTCCTAGACTGGGGATTGAACCCACAACCCTTCAGTGTATGGGATGATGCTCCAACCAACTGAGCCACATCAGCCAGGGATGGATTTTTCTATCAAAATAAATTTTTAAGCATTACCCAACGACATTTTATCATTCCTTTTAGAGAGAGAGGAAGGGGGAGTGAGAGAGAAAAACATTGATGTGAGAGAGAAACATTGATTGAGTGGCTCCCATACATGCCCTGTCCAGGGAGTGAACTCATAACCTGGGTATGTGCCCTGACTGGGGATCGAACCCTCAACTCTTTGGTACACAGGACGACACTCCAACAAACTGAAGCACCCGGCAGGGCCACATTGAAGATCTTGAATGTTGGCTTTTTTTTCGTTTGGTTTTGAGGGGGAAGCATACAAAGCTTGAATAGAGAGGGTCTTCTAGTGTACCTGAGTTCAGAGCACTCAGGGTCAAGTGCATGACCAAGCTGTTAGACTCTTTTGTTCTTCAGTTGTCAGAAAAAAAATTATCAGTGATGAAGGGAGAATGAACTGGCCGCCATCAGCTCCTCAGCTCTGTCATCCCAAACACCCAGGCCCCAGTGACAGGGACATGCTACTTCCAGTACAGACTTAGTCCTGAGCAGTTGGACGTGATCTGTGTCATCAAGCCACCCTCGCTGTCAAGGGCCGATGCCACACATGTGGGTGGCTAGTTGGAGTTCAGAGCTCACTTATTACTATTTATTCTGTTTGTATCTTACAAAATGTGTTCATAGCTAGATCTTGAAGGTGCTGATCGTTAGAAAAAGGGACAACTCTAAAGGGAAGGTGTGATTTTACTTCTCTTGCTATACCAAGGACCTCTTTTTAATTAAACATCTCCTTACTGTGTTCATTCAGCAAATATTTATCGAGTGCCTGAAATGTACTACACTTTAGGAAGTAGGGATAGCATGCAAGCAAGACCTGGGGTCATAGCTAGGACAGCACTGTCCTATAACACTGTAATGATGGAAATATTTCATATCTGCACTGTCCACTGTCCAGGATGATGGCCACTAGTCACATGCAGCTATGGGGCGCTTGAAGTTATCTCTGGTGAGACTGAGAGATGGATTTTTGTTTTGTTTTATTTTATTTACACTTACATTTCAGTGACCACATGCTATTTAAAACTAGTGGCTATCATATTCAAGGAGGAAGGACTGGTGAGAAGGTCCTGTCATCTAAATATATGATGACAACATTTATTATGCTTTGAAGCAGAAACATGAAGTGCTTGGAGAGCATGTATCAGAGGCATGGGACCTGAGGTGTTGGAAGGCTTCCCTGAAGAAGTCACATTTAAGATCTTTCAATTCTGCCTAGAACTCCCCCTCAGCAGGGGGGCCTCTAAAAGATCAATGTTTGGGACCAAATGCTGTTGCATCATTGCATCCCTTTAATTGTGCTTCCTTTCTTCTCTCTACAGGAACTCCCCTACTATCTCCTTGCTAACTCTTTAGCTGCGGAAAAGCAAACAAACCCATGAGAGGAATCCTGAGTCCACAGCAGAAACGTTTCATGGCCATGTGCAGGTAAGTAAAAATTAAAGTGCACATTATGTATTATTTACTGATTATCCTATTACACATGAGTTTGTCTTCTGCTTTTTAACCTACCACAGTGTGAATATTTTCCCATGTCATTAAAGATTCTTCTTAATCATACTCTTGTTTTAAAAGATTTTATTACTTTATTGTTGTCCATTTACAGTTGTCTGCATTTAATCATATTCTTGATGGTTATCATAATTTTCCCTCCTGTGCCCTTACACCATAATATATTTCATCAACTTTCTACCTTTGGCATTTGGGCACTATTTTCTTTTATCACTATTATAAATAATGCTATGATGAACATCCTTGTATAGAAAATCTGTTTGCATTTCCGATTACTTGTTCAGGATAGATTCTCACAGGAGATGAGGATAATTACTGAATCAAAAGTCATGATTTTTTTTTTAATTCTGAAGGTTTTTGATACATATTGCAAAATTACTTTTTAGAGAATATGTACCAATCGATTCATAATCCCTTTAGTAATGAAGGATAATTCAGGTGTATTCTCTTTTAAAATGATATCTAATATGTCTCTATGTTGCTATGGAGACTTTAGAACCTTTATTTGTAGTGGCCACATGACGCTGGAGTGTGGTGATGTGCTGTAATCATCCTCTCTCGAAAGAGGTTGCTAATTGATGCTGTTCATGCTGGGTTCTCCTTGGTCCTGCCAAATGGAGTGCTTCCATCAGGTCACAGCTGTCTGGAGTCCATCTGGCCCTCCAGAGCTGTTCTGTCAACTTTCTGCATCCATAGGCAGCATTTCTTAGGCATGTACTTTCCTTTAATGATACTCCAAGAAGCAGGACTTTCTTGGAGCAAAATCCAGCCCACGTTGGCAACCCAGGTATTTGGACAGAACAAAAGATACCTCAGCTACAGCTTTCATTTCTGTCTGATGCTTGTTTCAGTGAAAGACCACTGGAATGGGAGTCAGAAAATTTGGGAGGCTCCTCTGCCAAGTTGGCCAGCTTGTCTAGGAAGCATTTTCCCCATTTTAAAAAACAACCAAATGTCAATGTCAACTGCTCAGTTATTTGGCTCTTGAAGTCCTCCTGCCTCCTGCTCAAATAAAAGTCTGCTCACACTAGAGCAATGATGAACCAAGCAGAATTTACTGAAGACATTGTCAGGGGAGACAGAGGAGAGAGTTTACTCGCATTGCTCATGGCAACCAAATCGAAAGAGATAATACTGTCTCTTACTGTTATATAACCCTGTGTTTTTCTTCCCCAGCACCCAGTGTGGTGCCCCAGGCCCCCTCTTCTCCATTAGCAGAGCAATTCTTTTCTGCCCCAAACTTGCAAATTCAACTCACACAGTACTTGGCAAAATAAATGAACTCAAGGTAAATGGTGATCACCACTTGTCCAAGGTACTTTGGTGTTTCTTCTGTTAGGAGTTGTGCATAAATTTTGGGGTCTCATGCTCTACTCCAAACTGTTAATCAAAGTATGCCCTAAACAAATATAGCGCTCTCTCCATGAGAAGTTATCACGCCACTGGGTAAGTGGATGACATCTTGCTCCAGCTCATTACATGTAAAACGTGTGGGTGGACTCCAGACACTTTTATTAATTAAGTCTGTCTGTACTCAGTAAACTGGACTTAAATTTTCTGTTCTTTTGAGGTCAGAATATTAGTTGTCCTGGAGGTGAGGTAGAAAGATGTATGAGTAGATGGATGCAAATAATGTAAGTGGCAAGTTCAGGAGTCTGATACTAAAGAAGGCACTCACCTGGCCTGGAGGTAATCAGGGAAAGCTTCCTATAGGAGGTGTTGCTTGGCTAAGATTTTTTTTTAAGATATTATTTATTCATTTTTAGACAGAGAGGAAGGGAGGAAGGGAAACATCAATGTGTAGTTGCCTCCCGCACATCCCCTACTGGGTACCTGGCCTGTAACCCAGGCATGGGCCCTGATTGGGAATCGAACCAGCGACCCTTTGGTTCACAGGCTGGTGCTCAGTCCACTGAGCCACACCAGCCAGGGCAACTCGGCTAACTTTTGAAGGGCAGTTAAGAGCTAGACAAGCAAGACAGATAAGGAGAGAAACAGTGGTAAAGGAGAGAAATGGTGGTAAAAGTAGAGTTTACCACTTAAGTAAAGGTTTGAAGAAAAACAGTGGTGTTATAGGTGGGTGTGTGCATGGGTGTGAAAATACAGGAAGTTTCACACAGAGAAAGCGTACAGAGGTGAGCAACGAGGCTGAGAGGGCAGCACTGGCCGGGACCTCTGCCAGAGCTGAGCTCCCACAGAGCCCTTGGTCACAGGGTTCCACAGGGAGTGCTGGAACCACGGACACAGCTGCCGCAGACACCCGGCTCCTTCCTTCCAGGCGTCTCTTTAAATCCTTATTTGTGGAGTTCTCTTTCTCATGGCTCATTGTCCAAACATACCTCCCTGCTTAGCCAGGTAATCTGTCCCTTCTCTGACAGTAACAAGGGTATGAATCTTGGGAGAGACGGCCCGCAGTGGCCAGAATCACTCCAGGGGGTAAGACAAAGGCGGAGGGTGTAAATCACACAAGAAATATTGAACTTTGGAAGCCAACGAACAATAATATGCCAGTTTATTCCACTCTTGCCGGAGGTTTATATATGTTACTGTCACTTTTATACTGCTCTCCACCACTGGTAATTTTCTCTCAATCTAATTTTTATTTCCCAAGGGTCTACCAAGGTTAAAAGTGCTGGAAAACCAATGACTATTCTTTTGCCAGGGGATAGTAAATTAAATTAACCATTGTTGGTGGCCAGCTTTGGTCAGAACTATGTATATGTAAATAGTGAGATCCCCTCCAGGCACTGCTGCAATTATTAGTGTTCATTCCAGATGTTGACCGTAATAGGAGAGGTCACAAACAAAACTCAGTATGGCCAGGGGTGTCTCATTACAGTACTAGCTGGCCTTTTTTTTTTTTTTTTTTTTGCTCAAGCACCACCTTGGTGAAACCTTTCCTGCCAGCTTCATGAGTTCAGAGTCTGAGGTTGGAGCTACTCTTGGTCCCAGATTGACAGTGAAAACAGGAAGGAAAGGGTTAAACCCTGCCAAATGGGCATTGGTGGGCATCTTACCAGGCTCTGGCGAATCAGAGCAGTCAAAATTTGCTTCCTGCTTCCTGGATGGCCAACATCAATGGTATCAATGGTAGATTCCTCCCTTCATGATTAAGGGTGTTGCTCCTGAGCTTTCCAGAAGGAGGGTCTCTTCTGAGGAACAAGGAGACCTCCCACTGTGTGGCTTCATGTTTGTGGAAAATATAATAGCCCTGTATGCCAATTTGGGATTGCCAATCTATGCCAGTAGCCCTGTATGTGCCTTTGGTTGTCTCTTCAATGTCAGGGGACCACAGAAGATTCCTCAGAACTTCAGTCCGTCCTCCTTGTTCCCTTCTTTTTCTTCTCCGGTGCCAAAGGGACTTAACTCTGGCATTCCTCTTTAAGCATCCGGCCCTCACGTTACCCTGGACTCCAGGCAACCAAATGATTTCTGGGCGGCTTTCATAATTTATAGCCTGTTTCTATGATCGTAAGCCCACCGGAATAATGGCTTATTCAACCAAGTACCTCAAGAGTGGGGATTTAAAGGAGGAAAAGGGGGCTTATTTATTGAAATAAAAGAAGGTAGGAACTGTACCAGTCACTCAGCCGTCCCTCCATTCTGCCATTTGCAACCCATGGTGGGAAACTCTCACACGTCCTGGCAGGATGACCCCTGGCTTGGGTGTTGCTCTATGAATGGCTCCTCTAGCACCATGACTTAGCTGGATGGTTTACAATTCTCCGACCTATCTCGAAGCATCCTGAGCTTGTTAGGGAAGTGGGGCTTTAGAGGATTGGCTGAAGAACACTCAGTCCATCTACCCTATGAGGTAGTTTTGAAGTAGACAAGTGGGGGTTTTAAAACCACATTATCTTGGCCCCTATAGAATTGTTTTTCCTTAAACTTCCCTTAGACACTGTTCTTGGCTTTCACCAAAGGCTGAAACATTGCTTCAGGGAACCCAGTATTGTTCCCATTGTTGGGGAGTTTGTTCATCCTGTCTCTCCATGGCCCCATTTGAAGCCCTGCATTAAAAAGTTTTAGAATTAAATCCACGTCTGTGTGCACAGCCCAGCTAAAGAGTAGTGGTAGCTGATATCAAGATAGCATTTTCCTGCTGAGCTGTTTTTCTTGGCCAGGTCCTCCTGGAGGGAGAGATGCCTCCTTCCCTGTGTGAAGGCACAGTCACCTTGCCTGTACCCACCCGCAGGGCTGCTTCTGCAGGACAGGGGTAGATTTATTGCAAACATGGGTAAAGACACTGTGTGCCCAACAAGAGGAGCCTGCCCATGAGAGGGGTATATGGGGGGAGGTGTGGAAGGAGGTTACTAAATCTTGTAGAGGTACTTTATAGGATCATGGCAGAGCTTACTCAGGGCTTGGAAAATGTCTGTTTTCCTGGGGGAGCCATTTAAGGGGTAAGTTTCCCTTTATGTCTCGACTACCAGGGGGCTCAGCATCAAATGGTTTCCCTGGAATAAATAGGTAGGGTGTTGAAATATAAGTCTCCACATTATATTTTATCCAGTCTTGTCCTAACATCTGAGTTCTAATTTTACATTTCAGTTATACCCACTCAGTATCATATAGTCCCTTTGCCAATAAAATAAATACATAAATCATACTGTGGCAAAAGTCAATAACCTTCAGAATAAATGGATCAGATCCTCTCCAGGCTGGGATGATTTATTGCCCATGGGAAACACCTTTAATTTTCTTCCACTTGTTTCCTACAACTTTGGTGATATGTCATTCCATGCTGGCTGGGCATCTGGAAAGTCATGAAGCAGTTCTTGTCATGCCCAATGGCTTGGCCATTGTATGATAAACAGGGAAAAAGATAGCAAATCTCATAATGAATTAAGGGAGTGAAGATGCTGTTAAACTCCCATTAAGATCAAGTTCATTGGAGGCAACTATTTTCCCACAGGTGTCATGAAATTATTTCAGAAAAATAACTGTGTTTGGAAAGGAAGCCCATTTTGTCACTGTCCAACCTAAGGGAGCACCCTTCCTTGAGCTAACCACCTCTTTTCTTCACTGGAACAGCAAGAAAGAAACTTAAGGTAACATTCCCCAAGGCAAAATTCCTGCTGAAACTGCTTGAAACACTGAGTCAGTATCATTTAATTGTATGTCCCTCTGTACAAATCAAACAAACCAGCCAGATACATTTGGGCATGACTTTATTCATACAGACAGTTTAAGGGTCTTTATCTCTATACTGGAGAAATTGGCATAGACAAACGTAGTCATATCTTCCTTCAAATGGGGCATACGTGTTAGGCTGCAGGGTTCACAAATTAGCCCTTTTGGAGAGTTCAATCATAATCAAATATGCTTAATATTCACACATTGTAATTTGCACATTAAAGATCTTGAACAAAGATCACGATCTTGGAAGGTATTAAATTAAAAAAATACTCCCCTCTAGAACTGCATTTATTGGGCCCTGATTTCTAATTTATGTTTCATTAGCCTGTGGTGATAAGTATGGAACCATATAAAAGAAAAGCACGAATCCCCATTTTGTCACATTAAATCCAGATTTTTGACGATAACCTATTTTTGTGCTGCTATTAGGGGAGCGCCAGCTTGTACCCACATCCAGTTATTAATCTGTGAAATGTTTTCTCTCTGGTGTGTTATGTTCTTTCTAAGTCTGCCGCACTTAACCGTCACCGACTAAGTGGGTTATTAAATGGGAGTGAGAAATGAATCAATCAAGTATATTCGCATGCTCTGTCTCCAGCATTGTTCTTTGACTTCATTATTTAGGCATTAAATTCCATGCAACACCGGATGTAATTGTCAGTGCAGAGGGACTTGATGTGTGGGGGATGGGTTCTTTTAGGCAATTACAGTTTCAGGTTTACAAGCACACCAGAAATCCTTGCTACACGATAACACCATTTACATGGCTCCTGTAATCACATCTTTCAGTGGGATCACAGCTGGCTGGGCTGGGGAGCTGATGACATTTTCATTCGAGAATGGAGTTGGTCTTTGCAGTAATGCATGAAACCATTTGAATACCTGGCCACTGGGTACATGGTGCTTTGGTGTAGAAGGTTTATCATCACCACAAGGCTACTATTCTTACTCTATCTTCCCAGTTCAGAGAGAGAGAAAACTTATCATCATGTATAATGTTAAGAGCCAGCCCACCTGGGTTTGAATCCCGACTAAACTGTTCCCCAGCTGTCTGACCTTGGGCAGGTTGTTTAACCTCCCTGCACCTCAGTTCTGTCATCTGAAAGTGGGGTTAATGATAATAGTATTGTCTTAGTTTGAGTTTCCTCAAAAGCAGACACTGAAGCAGGGATTGGGGTACAACTGATTTATCTGGAAGGTTCAAAGAACAGGAGTAGGGGAGTGGGGGAAGTGATGTCTAGGCATTGGGAATGGTTTGGTCAGTCACCCCGTATAAATGGGAACCACAGTCCTAGGGTCTGGCTTCTCAGTGACCTAAAATGCAATTCCTTTCTGTTGTAATGGTAGCATAAGAGAGGAAATGTCCACATAACCTATTGGCTCAAAAATGATACTTTAGACTAGTAGTTTTCAAACCTTTTTGATCCATGGAACCACTTTGTTTGAATCAAATGTTGCAGAGGGGAGGTCCACTATGGAACCTAGAAAAACAGGTTGGTGCCCCAGTGGGAAGAGGGTGGAGTCCTGGAGGCTGGTTGGTCCCTAAAGGCTCCCTAGAACACAAGTTGCAGGCCACTGCCTAGGCCTCATTTTTGAAAGGAGATAAAGTGAACACACACTTTGATCCCCCCCTCCATTTCCCAAGTTGGTACATTCACTGAGCTGCATGAAGGCCACTGTGTGCTGGCAGTCTGAGCCAGGAGACCCTGCTTTTAGATGCAAGGTCTTCCAGGGGATCGAGTCCCATCGCTGCGTGGATGTCAGGGTGAATGCAGACCCTGTGGGCTCTGCCGTCTCCGTCTTATGTTAGAAATCTTTGAATGCTCTGGGAAGGAGGGTGAGAATGGAAATATGAGGCTGCGTTTGGAGTGACTGAGTGGCAGCGGGGAGGGGAATATACAGTGGCTAGTAAGTGGAAAGGGCCCGTTTTCCATTTTGAATGTGAGAAACTTCATCAGAAGGTTACACTGTGATGGGAAGCACAAGGATGTTTCAGGTGAGGGTGCATCAAACAGATGGTGGCAGCACCTGTTGCTCAAGCTTGCCTGATGAGCAGGGCTGCCTGGACTGAACATTCAAGAACATTCCCAAGTTCCATTGGAGTTGGACTGAATTAGAATCTCTGTGAGGGGTGGGGGGTGTTCCTGGGAAGCCGCTGATTTTTATCAGGTAAATGGGAACACAGGCATTTGGTGCAGGTGCACTCATTCCTGTTTTAAAGCATCCATCCATCCATCCATTCATTCGGGCAGCTATTCATCTATTTAATTATTCAACACCGTGTCAGGTACTATAATGGCTAGCAGGAATGCAAAGAAAAGTGACACATGATCCCTTAGGGGCCCACAGATGGGTCTGGAAATGGAGAAGGAAGTGTCCTTTACAGTGTGGCATGATGACATAAATCTATGACAGGAAATAAAAAAGCAAAGGCAACTAATAAACGCCATTTCCCTCAAACCTACCTAATTCAAGTACTAGTTACCAATTCTTTCTATGTGGTTACGTATTTTGCCATGTATACTGTGTATACACATTTTTGGTCCCAACTTTCAGGAAAAAAAATTTTCATTTTAATTTTTTAATTCAATTATTTATTTATGTTTAGATACTTGGGGTTTTTTTTGTATTATAAATGAATTTTGGCATTTATTTTTTAACATCTATGGTACAAGAATTTTTATGTAACAAATACAAAACACAAGAACAGATACAAGGTACAAAAAATTTATGTATGGGTACCACACATAATTTGCAAAAATTTATATATGGGTGCATATATAATGCACATCCTTATTTTTCCCTCAGAAATTTGGGCAGAAATGTGCGCATTATACATGACAAAATACGGTACTTAAAATAAAAGTAATGTAATTTAGATGTCCTTGCACATCCCCTCTTACAGAGAGAGCCCTGTTCATCTGATTGTTCCAAGGATTCCAAGGGACACACTGCTCCTGTACTCCTGGAATTCTAATTAGCAAGCCAAGTGGAATTGACTGGATTTTCATACATCCTTTCCCCAGGAAGGACAAGCTCAGTGTCCCTGCCTGCTGTGTTCCTTCCTCAGTGACAAAAGTACCACTAGCCCCAGGAAATGAGCCCTTTGAAGCAAAATGATTAGCCTTGGCCTCAAACTGCTTTCAAAAGGTTTGCAAACAATACAGCTGGAAAGTATGAGGAATGGGGTGGGTTTCTCTCTTTTCCCTTTTTAAAAGTGATTGAATCCCACTGTCTTCTGAAGATGAGTATTTTGGAGGGCAGATTTGCTTTGTAAATTACAGACTTGAGTGGCTTTCTTTTTTCTTCTGGCTTCAGTGAACTGGGAATTAGACATATTTGCAATCAAATAAAATGTGAGCATTCCCCGCGGTTTGGAATTCTGACACCTGCATGGCTCAGATGTATAGAATGTGGTAGCATTGGCCCGATCAGTCAGTATATTTGTGGGGATCTTTTGGGTTGGGGGCAAAGTTCTGTGCCAGGGATGGGACCAAGCAGCAGTGACTAAGAGACACAAGTCCCTGCCCTCATGGGCTAAACATCAGGGGGTGAGATAGATTTTATATAAATAATAAGAATAGAATATATAAGTACTAAGATGCAGAAAGCATGCAGTTAACAAATTTATCCAGTCTATCCAGTTAGTCATTCCAGGCCTCTTTCTAGGAGCAGTGGATATAGATAGCGTTGACCAAAATTGATAGAACTCGCTGTCTTCATAGCGAATGAGACTTTTATTCCACAGAACTTTTATTTCTCTGATAAAAGTGTATGTGCCTGTGTAGGAGATATGTGCCATACTTTCCTTATATATTTTGATTGACAGGTGGTGAATGCTGTGGTAAAGACTAAATTGAGGAAGGAGATACGGAGTGTGTAGGCTTTGTATGCATACACATACATGTTTATGTGTTTGTGTAAATATATGCACGTGTGCACATTTGGTGACTATAATTTTAGATTACGTGGCTGTATTAGTTCTACAGTGTTGCTGTAATAAATTGCCATTAATTTAGTGGCTTAAAATAATACCAATGTATTACACTGTAATTCTGGAGGGCAAACGTTTGAAATGGTTCAGCAGGCTGGCATCATTTCTGGAGGCTCTGGGGAAAATCAGTTTTCTTGCGTTTTCTGGCTTCTGAATGCCAGTGCATTCCTTGGCTCGTGACCCCATCCTCCAGCTCCTTAGCATTTTCCAGTTTCTCTCTCTGACTCTGACCCTCTTGCTTTCCTCTTATAAGTGCCTTTGTGATTACATGGGGTCCATCTGAATAATCCAGGACAATCTCCTCGTGTCACATCTGCAAAGTTACTTTTGTCATAGAAGGCAACATGTTCACAGGTCCCAGGGATTAGGACATGGTCATCTTTCAGGGGCCATTAGTCAATCTACCGCAGTGGCCAAGGAAAACCTCATGGAAGAGCTTTTTGATCAAGTTCCTGAGGAGATGGGGTGGGGGGAGCTGTGCAAATAGTTGGGGGGAAGTGAGTTCTTAGAAGAGGGAATAGTGGGTGAGTTTGGAGAGTGTTGGGAAAGTTTGAGGAATAGCACAGAGGCCAAGGTGACTGGAGCAGAGTTGAGTGATGGGGAGAGTGATGGGAGCAGGGACAAAGAGGTCGTGGGGCTTGGTTATGTAGAGTCTCAGTACAGGAATTTGGCTTCTACTCTGAATGAGTCAGGGACCCACTGAACACATTGAGTTCAGGGTTTGAGAGCTGCATGTGGAAGGAGAATCTAAGTCAGTCTTAGATGGAGATGGGGTAGGGGAGTCTTCCCAGAGGAAGGAAAGTGTAAACTGAGGTCTGCAGGCTTCACAGAGATATTACTGATTATAGATAACATTCACTGAGGGCTTCATGTCATCTACTACACTAAGCACTTCCTAGACAGACCTCATGCAACACTGGTAGTGATCGTTTACCCCCCTGCACAATTCCATAATGTCACAGGCTGTCTTGAGGCAGATAGACATTGTTATTTTACAGAAGGGGAAAGTGAGACTGAGGGGGGTTCTTATTAGTGCAATAGCTAATACAATAGCCAATAAATCTGATGGGGCCAGAATTTAGCCTTGGGCCCTTTCAATCCCAGAGTCCAGACTCTTTGGTCTATTATTTCCTTTGGCTGTCTTTTGGTGTCTAGTAGAATGGGAGTGTGGTTCAGCCCAAGTGACCCTGGTACTTGGAGAGGAAGGATACAAGCCTGACTCAAGAAGGACCTTCCTTTTTCATTGGTTTTAGAATTATGAGTATAAGGGGTGAGGTTAAGGAAGCAGCAGCATCTCAGGAAGGATCTGGAACCACTACTTCATGTCCCATTTACCACTTCATTAACTGGGAAGGGCCAGAGGCAGGCACTCTCTTGTAGGCAACACTGAGAGTAGCACTGTTGTTACTGCGTTACTGGAGAGTGCCAGGTGTATTCATTCATGAAGTTCTGACCATGTGCCAGGCACAGGGAGCTCCTCACAGAACAAGATAGACAGAGTCTCTGGTACATGAATGATCCTCCCTGTTTGGGCAGAAGACAGTAAGCAAATAAAGGTGATGACAAATTCTGATTAAGTGCTATAAATGAGATAGAACAGGACAGTATGGTGTAGGATAATCAGTAGACAATTTAGATAGGTGGTCAAGGAAGGCTTTTCTAAGGAGGTAACTGTTCTTTGAGACTTGAGGATAGGAAGGCACCAGCTATGGGAAAAGCCACGGAAAAAGTGTTCCAGGCAGAGGGAACAGCGTGTGTGAAAGGTTTGTGTCAGGGATGAGCTTAGGATGATTAAGAAATGGAAATTGGCCCCTGTGATTGGGGCTGAGGGAGAGAGGCTGCTCTTGAGATAAGCAAGCAGATGTTGACCTGACTGGGCCTTGTAAGCACGGCCCTGTGTTTGGATTTTGCTCTGAGTGGAGGTTCAGGGAATTGTCATAATCTGGTTTCCATTCTGAAAGCTCACTCTGGCTGTTGGGTGTGAGGCGGTTTGGAGAGAGGGTAAGTGAGGGCTGTCACAGTCCGGCAGGTGGCCTGGTGCGGATGGTGTCAGTGGAGGTAGAGAGTCATGGAAGGAGCCAAGAACTGAGGGGTAAGGAAAGGGAGGAATGGAGTGTGGTTCTGAGATGTTGGCTTGAACAACCAGGTGGATGACCGGAGGGGAAAGTGGGGTGACATGGGGGAGGCAGGGAGCAATGAAAAGAGAATGAGGAGACCCAAGTGGAATTAGAAGACACGGTGTAGAAGTTGAGGTATGCGGTGAGACAAAGAGAGAGTAGAGATGGTACATAGGATGGGGGTGTTGAAGGAGGCTCAAGAGGGGGTCCACTAACAATGGGAGGGCTGACCAGTGCTCTCAGCATCCAGCCTTTGTGGAAACCACGCTTGTGTTTGCCAGGGTGAGGGACTGCACCAGGCTGGTGTCATGGTCTCCAGCTTCGAGGAGTGGGTGTAGTAGGGGAGGCGCACAGAGAGTAATAAGGCTTTACCTGGAAGATGCTTATGAACACTTCCGGAGGTGGGTTGGGGACCATTCCTGCACAGATGTGGAGACTAAAGTAAGCAGGTATCCAGCGAGCCGAGTGCCCATTTGTTTTAAGACGAGCAACAAACTTTCTGGGTGAGAGAAAGTTTGTTTACAACATGATAAGAACATTGAAACAGGAAACCTGCGTAGCAGTTTGGGCTTTCCAAAGCACTTTTTGTTCTTCATTAGAGGTCTTTTTCCTTCATTAAAAAGCTCTTATTGAAGTATAATATACATTCGGAAAAGCACATTTACATAAGTCAGCAGCTCAATGGATTTTCACCAACTGAATATATTCATGTAACCAATCACCCAGATCAAGAAATAAAATATTTTCTGCCAAAGCACTTTTGAATTTCAAAACCAGATACTAGAATTAACTCTTTCTTTGTGGTCTCTCCTGACAGTGCACAAAGTCGGTCAGCAAACTCCACCTCAATCAGCCAACCCCAACATTGTTTGTGCAGAAAGTTGGTTCCCTGTGCCCTTGTGGTCAGCCCCATGACTCTCCCTGAATCCCACACCTCTTGCCCTGTTCTGTTCACCGGTAGCCCCTCTGATATGCTCATCATTCTCAAATGAGACACTAGATTTAAGTTTCCTGGGTTCTTTTATTGACCAAGGACACAGTCACCTTCTCAGAGCCTCCTCCTTAATTAACATTGTCCAAAACATGGAGATGTACATGTCTCACCTTTCCCTGCTTCCAGGTGGCTAGAAACATTACAAAGCATCTGGAAGTTTTGGTACAAGCCTTAGGGTTTTAGGTCTGAGAAGATAATCTGGATGAAGAATGGACTGAATAAAGAATGGAGTCTAATAATAATAATAATAATAATAATTATAATTTTTTTGTGGAAGGAAAGTCAAGGGTTCTTTTGTTTGCCAAGGACCAGGGAATGCTCTTGTGGTTTCTTCTTTTCCTCAGATTTGAATGCCCTGCAAGGTAAGTGGCAGGGGGCACTATAGCAGGCTGGTGAATGAAAAGCGGGGCTCCTAGAGTCAGTCAGACCAAGGATCAAATCCTGCCTTTGATTCCTGCCAGGCCTGTGAACTTGACTAGTTACTTAATCTCTTTGAGCCTTTGCTTTCCCACCTGTAAATGGAGATCATAAGAGGTACCACCCCAGAGTTCAGTTATAAAGATTAAAGAAGAGATTACATGTAAGGTGTCTGACACAGTATTTTTATGACCACTAGAATAATTATCATAATTAAAGGAATAGCAATTGCCATTAGAACGATATTAAGATGAGTACTATTGCTCCTGATATTTTTGTTATCATAACTCTTGCCATTTGGCAGATGATGACACCAAGACCCGCACTAAGTGACTTGTCCAAGACCACAGGGCAACAACCACCCCCTGACTCCTCAGCCAGTATTCCGCACACTTAACACATTTCCCCCATTAAGCGTACCCAGGCCCCTTTCCCAGCCCATCTGGTCACCGATGGAAGCTCTGATGAAGCAGCGGGGGCAGCTGCCAGCCTGAGAAGAGAGACTGGGCACCTTCTGTGCCGGGCATCATTTAATCAGATGACCTCCAAAGCTGGCTTTTCTGGCTGCCAGTTCAGCTTCCAGAGGAGCAGCATTAAGGAGTTAATGGGGCTTGGTGGAGGTGCTGGGCCATCTGTTCTTAATTACCCAGAGGCCGGGGGCAGGCTTGCATGGGGGCAGTAGGCACTGCTAGCACGGTCGAGTTGGCTGCCCTTGCTCAGCTGCCTGGCCTCGTTGCCTCCCTGCAACCCCAGATTCTGAGTCCCTAACTTACCTCTCCTGCCTCTCCCACCTCTGAGTCTGAGAAGCAGAAGCTCAGGTCTTAGAATCCCATGTGAGCAGAGCAGAAATGGGGAGCAGGAGAAGTGGGGTGTCTCAAGTCTGGTTCTCCAGACGCAGAGCCTGAGGTGGATTCTTGAGCAAGTGATTTCTTAGAGGGAGCTCTCAGGAGAGAGGAGAGTGAGGGAAGCAGGACAGGGGTGCAAAGGGACTAAGCAAGGAGGGAGACCAACTTCACAGTGATCCCTGGGGAGCTCTGGAGTGGGAATCGCACATGGAGTTAGTCCTACCTCCATCTGTCCAAGCAATTCTTGGGAGAGAGGGACTGGCAGCTGTGAGTTGCTGTCAACCAACTCTCACAGCAGCTGGGGAAGGATGCACCAACCAGAAAGGACATCTGCATGGGGTACCAAGAGGAGGATGGAGGGGCTACAGGAAGACCCTTACAAAAGAGTCCGCTTTGGAAAGAAACCAAGCCTGTTCTCTGTCCCCCACCCCCAAAGGAAGCTGGATTGTATCCCTCACTCCTCAAGCCCTGTCCACATAAAGCCCTTTCTGGTTTTCCTCAGAGGCAGATGCAGTGACTGATTAAGAGAACGGACTAGCATGTAGATGTGCATTTAAATCTTGGCTCTTCCACCCACTAGCTGGATTATGTTGGGAAGGGTACCTGACCCTTCTGTGCCTCAGCCTCTTGGCTTATAAGTAGGAAAATAGTACTCGCTGCCTTTGGGGCTTTCTGTGAAGATTTAATGAGGTGGTGCATGTACAGTACTCAGAACATGTCTGGCACTTACAAAATTCTAAACGGTGGTGGAAGGAATAACAATGGTCTTTCTTTGTCTTCTCCCTCTCACTTCCTTTCCCCCCCTTTCCCTTCCCCTACTCCTGCTTCTTCCTACCATATTATTGCTATTGTTGGTAGACATGGAGGAGCTGCCATCCCCAGGCAAGTTAATGGGCTTGGTTTGGAGTGAGGCACAGTTCAATTTGGGGGAAAGACCAAAACCCATTCCCAAGCTATGCTGTGCTTGGGACAATCATAAAAATGTGTGTGTGTGTGTGTGTGTGTATGTGAATCCCTGACCTTTCCCTGGGATCCCTCAATAGGCACCATGGTGGAGTAGAAAATGTAAAGTCAGGTAGCATAGCATGTGTGAACTCTGCCTCCTCCTATAAGCTGTGGGCCTTGTGCAAGTTACTCATCCTCTTTGAGGTTTCTTATCCACTAAATACCTGGTGCAGTGATGCTGGGAAGATTAAATGGGTCGATGCCTTGAGCCTAGGTTATGTGCACTATGGAAGTGCATAATCTGGACTTGTTTGGTGTTTTGGTACTTTGTAGATATTTCAAAATCAGTTTTTCATTTCACATTAAATGCTGGTGGGTTTGGATTTTCAGGCACTTCTGACTTGGACTCTCGGCCATTTTGCTTATCTCTGGTCTCAGTTAGCCACAGCACCAGGCCCTGTAGATTTTTCTTTGCTATGGTGCTTCTGACTGAGGCTCTAGGTGCCCCAGGCTGCTGTGTGCTCAGGGGTCAGAGAGGTGTGGGTTCAAAGCTTTGTTCTGCCACTTGTGAGCTATTTAGTTAATTTTTTTTGTTCCTGTGTCCATTTGTAAAATGAAGCCATTAACTGGTGCAGATTAAATCAGATAATGCAGTTCAGCCCAGGACCTCACCAATAGTGAAAGGAGAACCAATGTCACATGGTATCCTTAATGATGTTGAGGGAGAGCCCCATCTTTGTGGCTGTTTGCCGAAAAAGTTCATAAATTTTTAGGGATTCTAAAAAAGTTAATCCAACAGGCAGAGCTGCCCAGACCACCTCCTTTCTATGGCTTCAAGCATGATTTATTTGCACCCTTAGATCTTGGCTCCTGAGTCTAGCTACCTGGTGCACACTGGGAATGTGACGATGAGCCTAATTACGAAGGAGTGACTGTCATGTGTCCCTGCGATTATGGCAGAGTTTGATGCCTGGGATTCCTGTGGTCTGATAGAGATGGTGTTTGAAGATGAATGTTGGATTTGTCAGTGGAGTGCTGGGGACCTTGGCCAGTATTACAGCTCAGTTGTAAATTCACTGCAGAGCTCCTGGTTGCTGTTATGAAAATGTCATCCCTCCTCTCTTTCTGGCAGGAGCCGAGGTTGTCATTAGCGCTGTTTACCAAATATTCTCAACTTTTCAGCCCTCTGGTAGAATTATATTTCCCCATCTAGCTTAAAGTTAGATGTGGGCCCTGGCTGGTGTGGCTCAGTGGACTGAGTACCGGCCTGAGAACCAAAGGGTCACTGGTTCAATTCCCAGTAGAGCATATTCCTGGGTTGTGGGCCAGGTTCCCAGTTGGGGACACACAAGAGGCAACCACACATTGATGTTTCTTTCCCTCTCTCTCTCCCCCTACCCCTCTCTCTTAAACAAACAAACAAACAAATAAATATATAAAATCTTTAAAAAAGTAAAGTTAGATGTGGACATGTGACCTACTATGGTCCCAGCCAACCCCTGTGGACATGTAGCATGAATGGGAAAGCAGTGTTTGTTATATCCTATTGAGATTTGGGGTTTGCTTGTTATTCAGCATAACTGATGTACCCTGACTGATACACCTGAGGGATGCATTCATGATCCACAAGGGCAGGGACTTTGTCCTATTCACTATCTTACTTCCAGAACCTAGCACAGTGCCTGGCACATATAGGCAGTTGATATGTACTTGTTGAAGAGTGAAAGAAAGGCCATGGAACCACCAGACCTAAGTTTGGTCCTGGCTTTGCCACTTACCAGCCTTGTGAACATTGGAAGCGGTTTAATCTTTGTGACCCTTACATTTTCTCACCCGTGGAATGAGAGTATCATTCCTTACAATATTATTCTAGGATTTACTCTGATAACGTGAATGTTTCTGGCACCCAGCACATGGCAGTTAGCACAAATCTTCTGCTTTGAACAGAGAAGAGAAGGATGGAGAAAAGGAGGCTGAGCTTGTCTATGTCTTTCTCTCTGTGCTAAGCATTCGGGTAGGAAGGAACTTGCAGGTGGCCTTAATGAGGGAAGGAGACTCCAGTGATGAGTGGCTCCAAAAGCAAGGAATTGGGGATAAATAAAGGGAAGGATGGATAAAGCAAGGAGGAGGCAGCTCTTTCTCTCTCCTGGGAGTCCAATAGAGCTGACTCAAATGGTACAAAACAGCCCCAAGTGTTTCAGCAGCAGCCATAGCTAGTACGTTTTCAATTACCCTGCCAGTAAAGATTCCTGGGCAGAACGGTCTTCGGTGCACAGTAATGTTTTGCAATGTTTTTAGTAATTGGGTTAAGATAATTTATTAGTGTACTGACTGGATGTGTTTCAATAATTGCTAAGACTAGAATATTAGCCTTTCGTCCCTGAATGCAAATCACTCCCCAATGGGCTAAAGCATTGGAGAATATGGTTCTGAATATGCAAATCACTTTGAGACCAATACCAAGAGCTGACTGTAGCACCTATGTGAGTATTTATTTTAAGTTGCACTTAGACACTCCCTGAAATGCGTATGATGCGGTAGGGGCTTGTTTTGTCTGCAAGGTCACAGGCTGTGGTGGGTTGATCTATTACTGTTTCTATTAAAATTAAAGGAAACCTGAGTGAGAGTAGGAGGTGACGAGGGTTGGCCGGGGCTTCGCGGAAAGCACTAGCTGCACGAGAGACATAGTTAATGGCTAAAGCAGATTTCTCCCCCCTCATCTCTATTTTCTCTGCTGAGCTCGTTGGAGGAAAAAACAATCTAACTCTATTTAAGAAAAATAATCAGCAGAAGTATTAACAGAGGAATTGAGAGGATGGGGGAGGGGGAAGGAAAACATTTACAATCAAGATTTAAAGGTAATAAGCTTCCTAAGGTTAATTTGGTTTATCTGGCATGAGCACCACATCTGGGGGGAAAAGAGCGCACTTAACAGAATCTTTGTGTTGTTGGGAAATAACAGTAGTAGTGGGGGTTGCATGTGTGGACTGTTAACTGTGCTGAATGGAGGTCCCAAGCACAATATGTGTGTCTGATTCATTTAATCCTCACAGGAGGGGAGGTATTATCATTCCCATGAGGAAGTCGAATCTTGGTGAAATAAAGCATGTTGGCTAAGGTCTCCCTTCTTATTAAGTGGAGGATCCAGGGTTCGAACCAAGACCTTGGAACCCTGAGGTCCTGTATTGAACCAGCAGGCTACATTACAGCCATCATTTACTACACAGTCGCTGTCTCTTGGGCAGCAAGCTAGGTCCATTGAATGCACTGGTCCATTTAACTGTTTAAATGCTTGTTAAGATGTGTGTATCATTGCAATTTGGAAGATGAGGAACAAAAGAGCAGGATCTGTGAATCTCTGATTAATGATTAGGTTGATGCTGGTGAGAAGGGCGATGGTGATGTAGACAAGAGTGGGGAGTCATATTGGGTGTCAGAGGCAGAGAAAATTAAGAAAAACTTACAGACATGGAAATATACTGACAGCCCTTCGTTTCCTCATTCATAAAATGGCGATAACTGTACTGGTTTCAAAGGTACTTAGTGTCATGCTTGACACATAATTCATGCTTAAGTATGGGGTATTAATATCTCTTGTATGGAATAATAATGATTGTGACTTTCTGAGTACTTAAGAAACATGAAAGATCAATAATAATTGGTTACCACTGTTTGGAAAGTACTTCAATCTACATCTCCAAAAAAAGTAAATGAAGCTTTGTAAATATAGTCCCAAAGTAGGGGAAAAATAAAGGCACAGTATTCAACTGTGGACCCCAAGGAAGAAATGACAGCCCTAATATTCCTATGTTAATTGTAAAATAACCAGAAGCTGATCTTTGTTCTTCCACATTTACATCTCTTGGGGCTGTAAGCACAGGGCTCTCTGTGTAGAAGCACACTTCTCACCATCACACCGCGTGTTGACAACATGTCCTATTATCCCCACAACTGGGGGAAATAGGTAAGGAGGACAGTAGGATACCCACTGCACAGGTCGACAATCAGGCTTGAGGAAGACAAAGAACTTCTTCATGACCATAGAGTGACCCAGTGGTAGAACAGAGGTACGAACTCGAGTCCTCTGATTTTGGACCTTCTGAACTTTTTCCATTCTTCCCAAGAATCCTGGTGGAGGGGAGTGGGTCCTAAACTGGTAGCTGGGCTTGTTGAGATTGTCACCATTCCATCCCCACCCCTATTGCCACCATCACCACAGGATCCATCGCCAAGAATAGCAATCACCACCCTCACAGTCAAGATAGCTTTGTGAAGAGTCTTACTCCAAATGAGCTCCCACATCAGTTAAGAAGCTGCTTATTAATCCTGTCAGCATCACCAGGTAAAGAAGGATAGTCTCTATAAAAAAGAAGCCATACAACTTCCTCAAAAGTTTCCTAATGGATAATAAATTACGAAGAGAACATTCTTTGCTGTGTAATTAATGGAAATTTGCCATTTTTAAGCTTCCTCTGGGAAATTTTCCATGTCAAATGAATTTGTCGATGGGACCCGAGAGGGAGGTTATCACAACTGTTCCAGTGTGTACTTCTTCATTAGTCGGCCGCCCGAGGTTGAATTTTCAGTCACGTCTTAGAATGGCTTTGATCTCTGATGACAGTGTTAACTCTGTGTGCTCTTTGGTATCACTCTGGTATTTTAAAACAGTCTTTTAAGATAGCCTTGCTAATTATTTGGCTGGAAGTTTAATTAAATCTTGTCACAGAGGAATATGCTATCTTGGGAAATGGCTGGTAGACATAAGTCAGATTGCTAAGAAAAAGGGAGTCAGAGTAAATATTTATGCATGCAAAGAATGGCGCAAAAGATAGATTTCTGCATTACAGCACACGGAATTTACTGAAGTTCAAATCTCTTTGTTTGAACCATGTTCAACTTTTGTAGAGGATTCCAAGTCTATTTTAATTACACATTTGGAACCAGATTATTGTAATCAATCAATTAATGCTTTCATTTAGTTTTACTCTGGGACCATAAAGATAAATAGACAGGGTTGTGATTGTCAAGGGGCTCATGATCCTAGAGGGGGAATAATAGGGAGAAAGGAGTGGGGTGTTCAACATGTCAGATTTCCAAGAATATCCATTGTAGTAGTCGTGTTGGTAACAGGAGACCCTGAGGGAAAAAGCCTTCCAAAAGAATGAAGTAGATCCAATATGGTATGGAGTGATCTCCAAGATCGGTTTAAGATTAAAACAACAAAACAAACAACGGACCTTAACAGTATAGAGATGAGGGTTGGCACACTTTTTCTTGAAAGGCCAGGTGGTAACTATTTTAGGCTCTGCGGTCTGCATGGTCCCTACTCTCGTCCTGTGAATGCAGGCCATAGACACGACGTGAAGGGCTGGGCATGTGTTCCCGCAGCACTTTATTTATGCACACTGGAATGTGAAATTCAACATTTTTTTCGCCTGTCACAAAATAGCCTTCTTTTCCCTCAACTATTTAAAAATGAAAACCATAATTCTTGGCTTGCTGGCCATACACAACACAGGAGGCAGGCTGGCTTTGGCCTGTGGGCCATAGTCTGTAGAAGCTTGGTGGAGGACATGTCACCTCTTGCACAAATACACGCGAACAGCTAACACACATACACTTGTGCATACCAAGTGCAGTATGATAGGGGTAATGTTTTTGAAATACCCCGTGGTGATTGTATTTCTTCAAAAGCCAGTTTCTTTCTTCACAGTACCCCCACGGTTGTGAAAACAAAGCCATGAGGCTTACTGCCCCAAAGAAGGAGAGGACCACACAGAATGGAACAAAGAGAGTGTATTCAATGTGGAGTCTCAAAGATGATGTATGTATTTTTCCCAGTAAATGCCAAGAAAATAATCTCCTAAGTTAAACTTCATTAGGAGATAAAGGTTTTTGTGTATTTGTTTCCTCTTTCTTTCTGCATTCCAAAAAGCTTTTTTATGCACCAACGGGCGAGCCTGGCCGACTTACACCATAAAGTTCCACAGCAGGGCATGCTGTCCTGCTCTACAGAGGTGCTGGAGGAAGGCTCTCCAGTCCTGGGAGGAAAGGTGTGTGTGTGTCTCAGGTGCCTCCTCTGTGGTGGGTACACTGGAAGTGATATTCGAAACAGGAAGGAAAGTCTGGTGAGGGCGGGGGATCTTACAAAGCATTGTGGGGCATGTTCCTGATTTCCTGTTTTCAGCCTGGGAGATAAATAATGAGGGAGGGAGGTGTGGATGGATTCCCTGCACTTGTGTCCAAAGTGATGTGGAGATGCTGAGAGAACCTGTGGGTCACCTGGGATCAGAGCAAGCAGGGCTCACAGGCCAGAGACTCAAGAGGCAAGTGGCCAGAACAAGAAATGGGTCCGAGAATGAAACCTCAAACTTCAAAAGAGGCCTGCCATCCCTTCTGGAGACAGCAGGGACAGATCAGCCCAGGAATCAGAAAAGTCCCAAGAGGTCATCTGGTGGATGTGAGGCTGCTGTCTTCTGCTCCTCTGAGGACACACACACCTTTTCCTGCACCTGTGTGACATCTTGTGGAAGAAAGAAATAGTCCTGGCATGGAGCTGGAACTTCTCTATGCTTGACTGAATATTTATCTTAGAGTTTGAACCAACTCAAGACTGTTTTAAATTTCTTGAGATGAGGCTATAAAAACTGGCATGTTTAGTGTTTTTCACACTACCAAGTTGGAATGGGCTCTGGGCTAGATGAAATCAGTGAATATAAAGTTTGCTGCATATTTAAAAAGGCTGTTTTTTCGAAGCGGTTTTAGGTTTACAGCAAAGTTGAGAGGAAGGTACAGAGATTTCCCATATTCTCCCTGCCCGCAGGTACTATAGGTACAGCTTCCCCTGCTATCAATGTCACCTACCACAGTGGCACATTTGTTACAGTCGACGAACCTACAGTGACGCGTCATTGTCCCCCAGAGTCCCTCGTTTACCTTAAGGTTTACTCTGAGTGCTGTACATTCTATGGGTTTGGACAAATGTATAATGATGTGTATCCACAATTGTAGTATCATGTACAATATTTTTAATTTCCTAAAAATCTTCTGTCCTCCACCTATTCTTTTTTTT
>VMDR010004439.1:0-60166 GCA_007922815.1 Macrotus californicus | reverse complement strand
AGAAGGGGTGCCGCGGGGTCTCCTCTCCCTCTGACCCCAGATTACAGGGTTTCCGTGGCTCACAGATGTCGCAAGCCTGGGCTTTTACTGAGAGCTGAGATGCTAGGCCCCTAAGACAGTGTCAGAGACAAGATTTACTTATTTTACCCCAAACGTAATCAGAATAAAATTTGAGGTGACTTCTAAGAGTCTAAGCTCCTGAAAGGATGCATCCTTAAAATTCTAACTCCCTAAGCTGATTTGGGGGGAGATTTGATGATTCCATGCTTCTGAAAGCCTGTGCTTCTAAGAGACCCACATTCTCTAATTCTGCGTCTCCGGCGGGCCCGGCGTGGCCGAGCGTGGCTGGGCGGTGAATGGCACAGTGCCGCGGCTGCGGTGGCTAATCTTCCCTTTGAGGGGCTTTGATGAGCTCGGAAGGAAGGCGGGTGCGGGTTCTGAGCACAGCTGCTTCAATCAAAGGGGGATTTTGCTGAGCTCCGGGGATTTGAAGGCCCCAGGGAGAAGCTAATAGCAGCTGCTCTCGGGAAGACGGCTGGAATCTGGAGGAGAGACAGGCGTTGTTAATAAAGTGAGGTGTGCAAGCCTGCCGTTCCAACCGCAGGGAACGCCTCCGCTTGGCCTCCCTTGGACAAGTGTGCATGCACACCTCACACTAGGCCCCAGGATCCTTCTCCCCGGACACCCCTGGGGCCCCACAGTGACAGTCCTTCAGATGGTGGCCTGCCCTCGGCAGAGGGAGAGCTGGGTGGTGGCCTCACATCCCCAGGGCCCCCCTCATTCAGCTGTGTGTGCCCTTGCCCGGAGCTTGATGGGAGCAGCCCTCTGCGTTCGCCCGGAAGCGGCAGCCAGTGGGAGATGTGCAGGGAGGCACACCAGGCCACTGCCCGCAGTGTGGACGAAGCCATTCCCCAGGCCTGGGCTTGCCCGGGTGCGTCCGAGCTAGAGAGGCGGCTCCACGCAGGGACCCTGTGCCTTCCACGCAGACACTCATGCGTTCACTCATTTGGGCACGCGTTCATTTCTTCACTTGTGACACATTCGTTAATGCACTCGTTCATTCATTCATTCATTCATTCATTCACTCGGGCACTCATCCACGTATTCACGCGTGCACACTTTCTATGGAACAGGAATGCACTCTGGGGCCTGAGCACAGGCTGGGGGACAGGACGGGCCTGCGAGGCTGGCCGGAGCTGTGTGTGCACAGGAGGTGGAGAGGGGACTGAGGGGTGTGGGTGGAGAGGAGCAAGAAGAAGCTTGGCCTCTGCGGGTGTAGAAGCTTCCAGCCTGAGGCCTGGAGGACAGGCGCAGACTGAAGGGTGAGTGGAGACTGGACAAGGACGGAGCCTGGGGGCCGTGCTCCGAGCCTGCGGGAGATGAGGGAGGAGGGAGGGCCCAGGGCCAGGGGAAGGCTTTGTAGCCGGCCGCCTCTTCCAAATGTGCTTCTGGGAACACGGACCCTGGGACCGGACCCTGGAGGGGTGATACAGTGGTGAAGTCAGAGGTCGGACATCAAGGGTGCAGGGGGCCACGGGGCTCAGGCCCGGCAGTCTGCATGTCTTGGCCCATGGGTGTCCCCTGACCCAATGCTGCTGTGGGCCCCACTGGGGCTGTGTCACATCAGGCCACTCGCCCCAGGACATGCAGCTCAGTGGGGGCACTGAAGTCAAACCTGCTTATTGCCCTGAAATGCCCCCTTTTCCACGTAAAGGCCAGGGTGACCTTCCCGGAGTTTCCCCAGGCCCCGGGGGCAGCGGGAGGAACGCGGACCCAACACCAGGGCTGAGGTCCCAGTGTGTCTGAGCGCCGAGTGCTGGCGCCGGGAAGAGGAAGGGCAGCTGGACTTCAGGGCTGTTCCCAGACAGCCTTGCCCACGTCTGGTCGCCGCAGGCCAGAGTTGATACACACCGCAGCCCTAAGCCTGGCTGCATCCGTTTCCCTGTCCCTGTCCCCACCGTCACTGCCACCGGCAGCGTCAACAGCATGGCGAGGCCGTCACCGTCACCTCCTCCCCGACCACCAGGCACCGGAGCTCCCAGGTGCACAAACCGAATGCCAGAACCAGAGGCAGAGGCTCTGAGGGCCACTGTGCTTGAGCGCTCACCATCCCACAGCGAACGCAGCAGGGCCACTCCCGGAGACCCTGCCCCGGCCGCCTGCAGAGTGCTCCCCCCTCGCAAGCCTGCCCCCGGGGAACCTGCTAGGAGACCTCCAGGCTCTCCTGCCTCATCGGCACTCCTGCGAGTTCCCACGGGGACGGGGACGAGGGCCCATCGGTAGCACCAGTTAGCTCTGGAGATGGTCAGAGCATATGCTGTGCTATTTCTGTTTTTCAGTAAAATCAACATTAACTTTTTCTTTAACAAAGCACCAGGCACCACTGAGGGCAATTAGTGTTACATCAGAGACCAAGCGGTGGCTTTGCAGCGGCACCGATGCTGCCTGCTGCGCCCCGACCCGACCCCGGGCTCCATGCAGCTACTGAGGGGGGGCAGCCCAGGCTGGCGCTGCTGGGGCCCTGGGTTGGCGGGGGGGAGGGGAGTGGCTTCCACGGCACCGCCTCTGCCCTCATCTTGCTGGCCTTTCCCTAAAGCAGCCTGTTGTGGCCAGGAGCAAAGAGGGTTCAGAGTGTGACCAGGACTCAGGGCTCAGCCCATGGCCAGCGACCAGGAGTAAATCAGTGACCAGAGGTGGGGGCTCTGCATAGGCCAGGCTGGGTGCTCTCATGGGAAGCAGGCCCCCAGGGCCGCCCTGTCCTGTGGGACAGGTAGGCAGTGTGCCCAGCGTGGGAGCGAGCATCGCTACAGAGAGAGAGCCCTGCCCTGCAGTGAGAAGCTGTGTGGGCCTCCCAGGGGGCCACCCCCTCCTATGGTGGCCACCGCCATTTTTAAAGACTTATTTAGTTAGTTAGTTTTAGAGAGGAGGCAGGGAGAGAAACATCAGTGTGTGGTTGGTTCTTGTGCACCCCCACTGGGTGTACCAGCTTCCCGGGCTGCCCCCTCACACCTCGGTCCTTGCCCCGCTGGCCTGGGAGCTCCGTCTGTACGTGGGTCCCAGCCGAGCTCAGACCTTCAGCGATCATTTTTGCTTTAAAAATTAAAAAAGTGGCAGATACCCAGTATGTATAAAGGTACAAGCTCTAACATAATCGACCCACATGAACGCCACCAAAGGAAAGAGGTGTCAGCGGCTCACGGTGCTGGCTTCCAGTTTCCCTTCAGTGACAGAAGACAGACCAGCTCCCAGAACACAGGCGCTCCTGCTCCACAGGCAGGTGCCGTGCGCAGTCAGGGTTGGCCCCTCCGCACAGCGCGGTGTCATCCCGCGCCTTTCAAAGCCGCACGCCGGGGTCACCCTGCACACATGCTCTGGTTACTTATTTCTTCCTTTCCCACTTATTAGCAGGTCCTGGGGACTTATCCACGCTGGTAGGTCCAGTCTGCTCCGCTTAACTGCTGCTCGGCATTTCGTGGCGCGAACAGCCAGCGTTGACCCATTTCCCCAATCAGAGACCCTTTCTTGGTTGACAATTTGCTGCTGTAAATCCTACTCTGTGAACAAGCTCGGTGCACATATGTGGGGACATCTGTGGGGAGCCACTCGGAAGTGGCACTGCTGGGTCCCTTGGGGGCACGAGTGATGTCAGCTTCTGAAGGGACCGCCAGGCGCTCTCCAAAGTGGTTGTAGCAATGTGCCCACCCACGGGCGCCGTGTGAGAGTTCCCGTGTCTCCACGTTCTGGCCACAGCTGGTATCATCAGCCCAGCGCCCTGTCACCGATGGGCGTGAAACTGCTTCCCTGGGCACCGCCTCCACCCACCGCCCGGGTTCCTCGCCCATGAACCTCCCGTGTCTGTCCTTTGCCATGCCGATGGGGGTGTCTTCTGATTTGTGTGTTTATTGTATCATCCCCAGCACAACGCAATACAAACCTTCTCTGGTGCTTTGAAAAAATGTGTTACAGCGTCACCTTGCACGTTCAGCCCTTCTGGGACTCAGTCTGTGTTTGCGAGGAGGCAGACATCCAGTTTTATCTCATCTCTGGTATTCACTATCAATGGCACAGGGTTTCAACACAAGCTGATGTGGGGGTGGGGTGGGGACAGTGAACCCTGGAAATCATGAGGATGATCTGCCCAGTGGTGTGTCTGCGTGTGTCTGTGTGTGTGCGAGTGTGCAAGTGTGTGCGTGCACTTTTCTGCAGATGGTCCGCAGGCCTCCCCGGACCCTCCAGCTGCCCGTGGCCCCCGACGTTTGACCAGCAATGCAGCTCAGCACTCACAGCCACTGGCCAGAGGTGGGGGGCAAGGCAAGCCACGGGTCTTGCGTGCTGAGGCCCCTTTAGGCTTTGTCCTCCTGGGAGTCACTCACCTTTGCCACTCACCTGGAACCGTCTCCCAGACCTGGGGCTCCCTTGGGGGGCCCCCTTTCTCCTGTGCTGATGGGGCCAGCAGGAAGTGGGGTGCGACATGGTGTCCCAGGAGAAGCCAGCACATTTCCCCGCTAATTCACGATTTAAATGTGGTTTCTGACGTCCTGCCTAAGGCTTTCTCCCTCTGCTTTTTAAAAAAAAAATAAATGGGTCCTTTCTTTCCTCGTTGAGCTCAGCTTTCCCAGGCCATCGGACATGTGACCCTGGGCTGTCTTCTCCCAGGACACCCTTTGAAACACACAGGGGTTGGTGTAAAGAAGCCCACCGGAATGGCAGTTTCTCTCCAGGTGAGTGCCTGTTATGCCGTGTTTAAAAAGCCTTTGTCCCCCGGGTTACCTGCTCTCTGAGCCCAGCTCCAGCACTTCCTGTGTGTGGTCAGGGGAACCCTCCCTGACGTGGCAGCGGTAATGGGGGAGGAGGCCATCCGACGGGAGGGAGGTGTGCGCTGTCCGCCCTGGGCCGAGGTGGGGACGGTGAGGGGCGGGGTGCCGGGATGGTTATCATGAGGAATCGAATCTGGGCTGCAGACCCACTATGTGCCCGTTGATCCCCACAGCCTCAGAGCAGGCACTGGGGCAGTTGTTTGTGCGGAGGGAGGGGAGGACCCAGGTGGGCTGCTTCTGTCTCAGGAACCTGTGGGGATGGGTTTGGGCTTGTGGGATTCACTCTGCACTGGCGCCAAGCGGGGCAGACAAACCGGGCATTTGCCACCCGCAGCACGCCAGGGCTCTCCAAGAAAGCCGATCTCGGGCCTGATGGTGCAGCTGCAACTCGGCAAACAGGGCCGGAGGGAAGGGGGCTTGCAGGGTGCTCCCCGGGGAAGATGGGTCAGCACCAGCCGAGCTCACGCCTGCCAGGGGCAAAGACAGCCCCGGGGGCCATGTGTGCATGCGTGTGGCGCGTGCACACGGGTGCACAATGTTAAGTGTGCAATGCTGTCAGATTTACAGGAAAGTTGGGACAAAGGCCCCGAGCCCCTACACACCCCACACCCGGTCTGCTCCGTCATCAGCATCTGGCGTGAGCGTCACGTATTTGTCACGATGAATGGACCAGCGCTGATGCACTGTGAGTAACTGAGGCCCACTTCTCAAAGACTTCCTTGTTTTTCCTCTGTCCTCCTTCTGTTCCCAGGGCCACCAGGCTGCACGCAGCCCTCCCGTCTCTTCTCGGCCGTGACCTCGGCTCAGCCCTCCCGTGCTCCCGGCGGCCTTGGCTGTTCTGAGGAGCACTGGTTCTTCCCTCTGTGGGGATTTGCCGTGTGGACTCCCTGTGGTTAGACCGAGCCTACGGGTTTGGGCGGAAAACCACTGAAGGGAAGTGCCGTTTCCGTCACGCCCCCTCCAGGGCACGTGCTGTCGGCACTGCTCATCACTGACGTGGTGACCTTGGTCATCTGGCCGCGTGGTGTTGGTCCCCAGCTCATCCTGTAGGCTGTGGGAGGCGGTCAGTTTGCACACTCCACACTGCAGAGTGGCCGGTCCCCTCCTTCTCTGTGCGGACAGATTAGGCACAGGGAGCAAAATGCCTGTGGTGGGTTTAGCCAAGCCGGTCACCACTCTGGACCACTGGGCCTCAGTCCGGTGGGAGATCTCTGAGAAGCCCTGTCCACCCAGGAGAGAGGGGACGTGTACATACCAGCTCTTGTTCCCCATGGGGCGTGGGCTGTCCTGTGTCGGGGCCTCTCCATTCAGGCCATGTGTGTCTGAGTGCCTGTCCCCACGCCCAGGCATGAGCTCGTGGGGCAGCCGTGATGAAGCACTGCAGGCTGGAGGGCTGAGACAACAGGTGGTGCTTTTCCTGCAGCCCTGGAGGCCAGATGCTGGATATGAGGGACAGGAGGGCTGGCTCCTTGGGAGGCCGTGAGAAAGGGGCCTGCTGCAGGCCCCTCTTCAGCTTGGAGGCTTCGTCTTCCTGTCCACATGGCAGTGTCCCTGTGGGTCTGCCGTCACATGTCCCCTTTTATGGGAACATGAGTCCTATTGGCTGTGGACTGTAAGAGGCACAGGGCCTGGGTGACAGGCCACCTGTGGTGTAAACCAGGGAAGCTGTGCCATGTCATGCCCATGGAAGCCCCTGGCAGGGAGCCCCCCAGGTCCACATCCACACTACCGCATCCAGGAGTGTGGGGACACTCCCCTCGGCCCTCAGCTGGGCCCTGTCATGCCCTCCACCTTCTCCCACATGCAATCCCCCCCATTGTCTGTGTCCATGGGTCCTGTGTGCCTGTCCCTTGAAGCTGCTGTCCCTCATCACCATGGCCCCACCCTATCATCACCTCCGCCAGGCCCACATCATCTCCCACCATCCTCATCACCCCCTGAGAGGGAGTGCAGCTGTCTGCACAAACCTCTCGGTCTCCCGGGCCAGGCCCTGGCTCTGTCCCCAGAGCCTGGCATGAGACCAGCGTCCCATCCAGTCAACGCTGGGTTGGGGGGAGGGTGCCTCACAGTCTCTGCAGGGTTTGGGGGTGGAGGAGAGGGGCAGACATGGCTTCAAGTTTGCAGACTGCTGCTGGAGACCGTTCCAGAGAGATCTGAAGCCGAGTTCACTTGGGAGGAACAAGGAACACTGTTAGTTATTCTGAGCAACACTGGCGTGGGTGACAGCGTTCAGAGAAAGAACCAAAGGAGTTCTGACCATCCCTGGTCACAGAGGTGGGAGGTGACATGCGGGAGTGGATGGAAGTCCCCAGGGAGTCAGGGCCCTGGGGCCCGGGAAGAGGCTTCTGGAACACACATTCCAGGACGATCGATGGGGATAGCACAGTGTGGGCAGCTGGGTCTGAGGGAGGCGGACAGCCAAGCCGCCAAGAGCAGCTTTAGCAAAGGGACAGTGGACAGGGAGCCTTCCGGCCAGGGATGACACAGCAGCAGGCCCTCCTGAAGTCAGGGACAGATCATGCTCCTGCAAACAGGCTCACCCCAGAGGCGCTGTCAGGTGAATCAGATCTTTGAGGGAAGCATCTGGAGATGCCCATGGTGACCGATGCCACCAGCGTCCCCAGAAGGCGGCAGCTGCCTCTGTGTGCCCTCAGCGGAGTGTGTCCGTAATGGATCTGTTAGAGGGGGAGAGAGTGATTATTTCCATTTTGGAGATGAGCAAAGTGGCTTCCTGTGACTCAGAGAGCCGGTCGTCTGGGGCCGTTCCCACTCTCTTGGCTCCTGGGTGGTGCCCTGCTTACTCTCCGGTGGCCGCAGGCTGGGGATGGCACGACCACTGTGCTGGCCTTCCCTGGCCCGACAGCGGTCATGCTGTGGAGGCCTCGTACCTTCTACAAGCACGTTTCCTTCTCCCCTGCCTGATTCTGTCCTTTCTCACGGCGTGCCCACCAACCTCAGCCCATCCTCAAGGGGGCGCCCCACAGAAGCCCTGACTGTGTGGGCACTTCATGTATTCCATGTAAAACGGCCCCCTGCTTCCGTGAATGGTGAGCTTCTCTCCCAGGCCTGCATACTAGGGGTCTCCTGTCTCCGCCCACCACCACCAGCTGCTCAGATGGAATAGAAGGTGGGGCGAGACTCAGGAGACATGGGCGGCAGTTGTGGGGGGCGCTGGATTTAATGAGTAAGAGACAGTTGGTGAGGAACCCAGTCTTTGTTCGGCTGATCGCACTCCGTTCTGGCCGAGGAAGTTCTGAGCACGTACAGTGAGCGGGGGGTGGGCAGCCTGACCCGGTCAGCGCTGTGCAGGCGGGGTGTGCAGTGTCCTTGGTGGTGGTCCCTCGGCTGCAAGGGCTGGGGTGTGAACGCCCTTGGCAGCAATTCCGGCCCTGCCCAGTTCAACGGCTCCTGAAAGCGGCTGCCCCCGGGCAGGGAAACACGGGCAGAGCGGAGACCCAGACGCGGCTCTGAGTGAACTGCCTGGGGGGTGTTGTCCAAGAGAGTCACTGTCCCCAAAACCTCAACCCCCTCCTCTCCAAAGAGGGGACGGACGGGTACCTTCCCCCAGGGGGCTGTGAAGATGAAGGGAAGGTTGCTCACTGCCTGAGTCCATCTGGGCTGTGATCACGGGACACCCCCTGCTGAGCGGCGTGTACATGTGACAAAGTTTGTTCTCACAGCTCTGAGGGCTGGAAGCCAGGATGCAGGTGCCTGCAGGATGGCGTGTGCTGAGAGCCCCCTTCCTGGCTCCTTGCCTGGGTCTTCCCTCTGTGTCCTTGAAGGGAGAAAGGGGCCGAGGGGCTCTGGGTCTCTCTCATGAGGACACAAACCCCATTATGAGGGCTCCACGCTCCTGAGCTCATCACTCCCAGAGGCCCCGTTCTCCAAATTCTACGCCCTGGGGGCGGCCACTCCAACACCGTTCAGTCGGAGCACATGTCCTAGCGACACTGGGCTGCACAAAAGGCACAGTGCGGTGTAGCAATGTTGGCCTGGGAGCAGGGCGACCTTTAGACTTGAACTTTGGATCTGAGCTTTCTCCCCCCATTTCCCGTGTGGGCAATCAGTTTCACCAGGTGCGTGGCTGCTTTGCAGGTAACTGGGGCTGAAGCACCTCCTCTCTCTAGGGATGTGGCAGGGAAGGGCCAGCGCAGGTGGCCCACCTCCCGCACTCCTGTGGGGCCTGGGCACAGTGCCCCAACAGCAAAGCTGGGCAAATCCACAAGTCACCTTTCCCTGCTCACCCGATGGTGGGGCCTGAGCAGGTTGCCTTAGATGTCCCTGGGGTAAGAGCAGGACAGACACCTCCCCAGTGCGGCACCCCCTCCTGGGCCCTGGGGTGATGGAGTGCCACATGGGGGTCTGGCTGTGAATTCCAGTGGCTGCCGGGTCCTCCCGCTCTGTTCTGGGGGGGATGATTTGTCCTGTGGCCCTGGCTCCACAGCTCCCCTAATCCCTGCCTCTCTGCCTTCCTGGTGGTCCCTGTGCACCCCCAAAATCAGCACGATAAGCTTCTCTGGTGCGCCGGTCAGCAAGACCATGTACATCAAATTCTCTCCAGTGGAGTTTCTGTCCCTCCTGCCAGGCATCTTGACAGATGGCACACAGTCTGAGATCTGACCCCCCCAGTGGGCAGTGTCTCCAGTGGGTGCTCCAGTCCACAGATGCACAGCTGCGGAGTCTGGGGCCGGCGACTCGGGACCCACCCACGTGGTCCGTGGTCCGTGGTCCGTGGCCACAGGGTGCTGCGCCTGGCTGGGTCCCCCGGGGTTTCTCCTTTTGTTCCAGGGGTCAATCCTGTTGCCTGGGCTTCCCGGGGCTGCAATGTTGTGCCTGAAACTTCCCGGTCATCATGACTTCAAATATTTCTGCTCTGCTCTTTCTTCTCTGCCTGGGCTTTGAGTTGCACCCACGGTAACATCTTCTCAGGTCGTCCCACAGGTGTTGGATGTTTCCTTTTCTTTGTTCTTTTCAAAATTCCGTTTTTTTTGTAATTTCAGCTTGGAAAGTTCCCGCCACCTGTCTTCAGGATCAGTGACTCTGTCTTCGGCCGTGTCCAGTCCACCGATGAGCCCGTCAGAGGCGTTCTCTGTCTCTGTCACGGGGTTTGTATTTCAAGCACTTCCCTTTGGTTCTGTCTCCGAGCTCCCACCCCCTGCCTGCGTTACCCATCTGTTCTTTTATGCTGTCTACTTTTTCCATTAGAGCCCTTCACATATTAATTATAGTTATTTTAAATTCCCTGTGTGATAATTCTCGCATCTGTATCACATCTGAGACTGGTTCTGATGGCTTCTTTGTTTTCTGAGATGGTGTGTTTCCTCGCTGTTTGGCACGCTCTGTGATTCTCCGCAGAAAGCTGGGCCAGTTGCGTTGGGCTCAGGGATGAGGAATTACACTCACCTGGTGAAGAGCTGGGCTGTGCTTCATGCTTGGCGTGACTCCAGGTGCCAGAGGCTGGGTGGGCGTTGACTTCTTAGCCCCACCCACCCCCTTCGACCTCAACAAGAAACAGTATTCACTCAGCCAACATTTGCTGAGCCCGGGAAGTCCTCTGGGCTGGGATGCAGTGACGGTGAGCAGGCTCTGCCCTTTCCCATCCAAGGGGTTCACTGGCAAAGGGAGGGAAAGAGGGCTTCTTGAGCCCCAGTGAATCTGGGCCAGCTGTGTTGGGGGGCTGCGTGGGAAAGCAACCCCCTTCTCAGGTGGGAGGAGGGGGCAGACTCAAGCTTTTCTGTGGTGGTGGCCCTTAGCCGAGTCACTCAAGGTTGTGTGGGAATCGCTCAGGGACAGCAGGGGAGAGAGGGAGTGAACTTGTAAGGAAACTGGGGTGTGAAGGGTGAGAACTGGCACATAGTGGGGCTCATGGGGTGAAGGGAGCCCCCTCTGGCCATCACCCGTGCACAGAGCCGGTTCTGTTTCCTACGGCGTCATCATAGCCTGGCGCAGAGCAGATGCCAACAAGTAGCCGTGAAGTCAGAATGGAGTTGGGTTAGACTGGACCGTACCAGTCAAAGCTCCAGAAGCAGGAGAGGGTGCAGCCACCTGCACCCCACCCCACAGTGGGGCACTCGGGGCTTCACAGGACTCTCCAAGGAGAGCAGGACAGCCAGGGGAGGCCCTCTGAATGCTCCCTCAGCCGCGGCAGCCCCCCACCCAAACCTCCCCCTGCCTGCTCCTCCAGGCCTCCATGGCTCACAGTCCTTCCTGCGTGGTCCTTGCCAACATGTTCCTCCTGGGGAGGAAAATGCCTGCGACCTTTCTGCTGGGTGGGCCCAACTGCAAAATTCCCATGGTCGCATCCGCAAACCAGGTGCGGAGAGGGGAGAGGACAGGTCAGGCAGTATGGAGACGCCTCAGCTGGGCACTGGGTCGGCCACTCTCTCCGTGACCCCAGGGGCCTGTTAGCAGGGCTGTGGGACAGTCTTCATTCAGGGTCCTTGGCCTCTTGTTTCCTGTAGAGTCAGGAGGCCTCTCTTCCCATCACCCTTCACCCTAAGACCCCGGCAAAGCGCTTCTCCCCTAAGGCCTCAGCCCCTCCCTCCTGGAGACTAGACTCCTCAGTGGTGCACAAATCACAGGGGATGGTGTCACCTGGTGCCTTCCACCCAGCCTGTCCTCCTGGGCACAGAGGAGGGGTGCCGACACTCCTGCTGGACTCTCCCCCAGCTGGGTCCATGTTGCCTGAGCCCACCCAGCGGGGGTCCGAGCTCAGGCAGCATCTCCAGCGGCTGCTCGGGGTCGGTTGGTGTTGAGCGCCTGCTCCCGTTGCCAATTCACGGAGTGTCTGCTGAAATTAGTAAATCCCTTTCATTTACTCTCATTTAGGAGAAAACGCTTAATAGCTGGCACATGAAGTTTGCAGACCGTGCCACATCTGAGGCTGATTAATAAAACACCACGGAAAATACATCAGTCATTCCGGGATGTAAATTAGTGCTGCATTCTACTTGGATCCTCTTTGGCAAGGCCAGTGTGGTCTCCCTTGCCCCCCACCCTGCTCCTTCTCCCCCATCCCCGTTTTCTCTTCCCAATCTCTGCTGCCCAGATGCTCTGTTAGGGAAGCCGAGTGGGAGAGCAATGAGGCCGTTGGTGGAGGCTGCTTATCTCCCGCCTGGGACTGTGGCAGGCTGGGACACCCGTCTCCTCTCTTTGTCACCCCCCCTCCCCTCGCCCTGGTGCCAGCACACAGCAGGGGATCCAGCATTGAGAGGAGAACTCACGCCCTGCCCGCCTCCCTTGCATGGTGTTTATAGGCTGAAGGGAGCTACAATTTGTACAACACGGAAGCATCAGGCGCTGAGTCGGGCAATTTGTAAATGTTGCTCCATGTGATTATCAGTCACTCCAGGGAGGCCCAGGGGTGGCAAGCAACATACCTAAGTGGTAAGCGGCACAGCAGGACAGGAAATTCCCACCCTGGGCAGGCACCGGCTGGGATCTCGCCCTCCTTTTGTTTTCCTGAGGGCCAGTGCATGGAGGCTGCCCTCAGCTCCACGGTGCTCAGGGGTTCTGGGGCTGGAGTCTGGGGCTCCCCCTCCTCAGAACTCATCAGCTGCAGAAGCTAACGGAGGCCCCATGTGCCCACGCAGTGCTGGGTGTGCAGCGATAACACACTCCTGCCCTCAGCCTGCAGGCGAGCACCCGGGAGTCACCAAGCAAGCAATTCCATGCAGGTGCACTAGTGTCCTGCGTGGCAAAGCTCAGGGCTTCTCCCTTTGACATACTGGTACAGAGAACACGGATACCCTGTGAGCATGAGGAAAGCAAACCTCCCGCAGACCCCCTCATTCTGGCCGAGTGACCTCATCTCTGCGAGCCTCGGTGGCTCGTCCACACAATGGAGATAATCGTGTGTACCCTACACTCTCAAGAGGACTTTGTGAAGACTGGAGCTGGAAAAGTGGCCGTGAAAGGCCTTGAGAAGGGTCCCACCCCCACACGGGCCGTGGGGCAGTCCAGCCAACCCTGCAAGGGCTGGTGGTCCGCCCAGCCTTGGGGGCTGCGGGTCCATGGGGCGGCATGGAGCCCAGCTGCCACCCACCGTGCAGCTGGCAGCACACCCGGAGCCCTAATTGGTAGCAGATTTTTCGTTCTCCCCAAATTGCATGCCCATTAGCAGCAGAGCCTAATCCTGATGGAGGTGTTAAGGCGTGACTTTCCTGAAGTGGTGGGAATTAGGATTGGGTCCCAGAGGCAGCAGGGGCTGCTTAACGAGCTGGGGAACTCAGCAGGTCATCTCCTTGCCCCACCCCCTGGCAAGCTTTCTTTGGAATCTCATCCCGCCCGTGGAGGCGGCCCTGCCTGGAGTACTGTCTGCTGAGAGTGTTGCCCATGGGGACGTGCCTCCGTGGTGCCCAGAAGTCCCCAAATATGGAGAACGTCTTCCTGTACCGGTACCATGTGAGGGCTACCTCACTCCCTGTGCCGAAGCGTGGATGTCCCTCCCCACAGGGGCTTCCCCACCTCCCTAATCTAGACACTCACTCCCTGTGCTGTGTCCACCATGTGCTTCCTCCCTCACAGGTCATGAGCACCTGTCACCCTTGCCTTGGCCTGTTCTCTGTGAAGGGAGGGCCTGGCTAGTTTATTCCGTATTCCCTGTACCTGGCACAGGGTTCCGATCTGGGCGAGTGTTCAGCAAAGCTTCAGTGAATTCCTGGATGAGTGTTAGCTATCGCCCAGGGTCCGAACTTACCACAAACCGGGACTCTGTTCATGGCAAGATCAAGCAGCAGGGTGAGCCACTCAGCAAGTCCCAGCCCTATGGGTAGAAACACCAGAGAGGACCCGGTCCAGGAGGCAGCAGCCCCTCCCACAAAGAACAACCCCACCACAGGGGCCGGAACTCTGGGATCAATTAGACGGGATCTAGTAGCGGGTGGTGCCTCTTGGATGTGCCCCCAGATTCCAGATTGCCCCAAGCATCCCAGAAGCTCCCGGTGAATGAGCAGAGCCCTCTGTCATAATTCCATCTTTGCAAACTGGTGTTCCTGGTCCCAGGCCCTCATTTCACAAACCTCTCCTGCGAATGTTGGCATCTCAGTGCCAGCAGGGCAGAGAGAGATGAATCGGCGAGAGTCCCTGCCCCGGAGGCACTCACAGTTCAGTCTGGAAGAAAGTAGTGCGCCCAGATAATTAGGGTGTAGTGTGATGGATGTGAGAAGAGAGGAACACACAAAGCCGTGTGGCAGCTCCGGGCTGGGCATCAAACTCTGCTTGTGGCACTGCAGCAGGCTTCACAGAGGAGGTGACTTTGGTACCAGATTTTTGTTATGAGTGAGATTCACATCCCCAGCCCAGGTCAGGGGAGCAGGGAAGGATGAAGTATGTGGGGGCTCAGAGCCACAGGAGGGGTTTTGGGGAGCAATCACTAGTTTCTTGGGACTGGGGACTAAGCTACTTGAGATGGAGTGTCAGGCACAGTAGCTAGACAGGTGGGTTGGGATCAGACTTGAAGGGCTATGAACAACTTGCTATGGTTATTTGACCTTCTCCTGCAGCCATGGGAGACCCTTAAAGGGCTTTTTTTAGACCAGAGGAACGAGGTGACACGTTTGTGTTTGAGGAAGACACCCCTGCAGTGCTTCCTGGGCCCAGTGCACGCCTCCACCCCTCCGAGGCTCAGGAGGCTGTGACACCTGGGCAGCGACCCCAGCAGCCCCAGGCGGCCACAGGAAGCTAGCACTGGACAAGGGTGTGGACCTCAGGTTCCTCCTCTCTAGCACCAGCGCCGACTCTGCCCACCTCACAGAGCCACTGTGAGGGCCTGCAGACAGGAGGACAGGAGGAGTACTCTCAACTGCCTTTGGCTCTATGGATGTAAGGGGGTCACCGTTTTTGTTTAGTGGAAATGGAGCTCACCATTGCCCAAAGGCAAATGGATATGTGAGCAGGGCTTAGTATTCGGGACAGGAATGGAGCTTGGCAATCATCCACTCCAACCTCCCTTCCACCTGCAGGACAGACGACCAAAGCCCAGAGGACATGCCCTTCCCCCACCTCACGCTCCTACCATTACCCAGTCCATTGCAGAGGAAGATGGCCCACAGGCAGGGGCCAAGTCCTTGGCTCCACAGTCCTGCTGGTCTGGGACCAGGGCTCTGTCCAAGGTGCTGACACAGCCCCCCCCCCCCCCGCCCCACCGCAGGCAGGGTTCTGTCTGAGGTGCTGACTCGGGGCCACACACGCAGAGCAGGCCCCCTACCCAGTGCAGGCTTCCTGGGTGACCCGGGGCTCTGTCCATGGTCCTGCCCTCTTCTCGAGTTCTTCCCGCACGTTCAAGGAGAATTTGCGAAGAGCCCAAATGGCAGGAATACTCCACTTCCAAGCACATTAACTAGAGAAAGCATTACAACCGTCGGCTGCTCTGAACTGCCTCTTCCCCAGTAGATTTACAACGCACAGACGCCATCATCAGAGTCAAGGGCATAGCGCAGAGGGCTCGGTGTGCTCCAACATCAACCGTGAGTGAGTGGGGAGGGCTTCAGGCATCTTGGATCTTAATCCCGGCCCCTGTGTGAGCTTGTCTCTCCCAGTGAACCATTTATCAGACCCACCCCACCCTCCCTGTGCTTTACTTCCATCACGGCTCTGACAGGGAAAGGAAATGAACACTTTCAGTGGCTGCAGCTGCTCCCAGAATCTAAAAGCACCGCTGCCCAAGGAGGAGGGAGGGCACCGGCTTTGGCTTTGACTATGTTGGAGGGGGGTTTTAGATTTTCATGGAGCAAGGACTGGATGGCGACCAGCACCCTCTCAGTCACTAAGATGCTCTGGTTCTTCACCCCACTCCCTTTTCAGGGCAGTGGCCAGCCCCCCAAACTGCGTCTGCACCCAGCCTGCACCACAAAACACATCTGTGATTCCAGAAACCTTTCCTCTTCCCGCCTCCTCTCCCCAGGACTTTGCTTTACTCTGCTCTGCATCTTTAGGACATGTATTTTCCCGAGATTTCTATCCCCAAAGCATGCCTGCGGTGAATTCCAACTTTGCAGATCAGTAGTTTTGAAATTGAGCAAGTCACTTCAACTCGCTGCCTCTCAATTTCTTCTTTGGTAAAATGAGGACATTGATATCCACCTCCTCAGTTATAGAGAAGGTATTATGCATAAAACCATATTCTCTTCTGCCTGGCTTATCATGGGCGCTCAAGAAATGCGTTCCTTTGTCTTTCTCTTCCAATTCATTGAGTTCATTACACAATCCCTGATAATGTATTAACTTAGTAACACATTTGCATGTTCCCCTTGGTCTTTTGTGTTTTTTCCCCAGAGAGGAATTGATTTCTTCAAGGCGAATGCCTGGATAGTGGTGGCCTTTTCAAACCCCAGAAATGACACAGTGTGAGGGAGGAGCTCCCCATTTTGCCTACATACAGAGCCAAGGCAGGTTACTGAGAACCTTGAAAATCATTCATTTTCTTCTGGCTAATGATGCCTTCCCTGCTGAGAGAATGTTTCCTCTCACTTCTCCAACTTTACAGAGAATGTGAGGCTGAGAAAAGCCACCTTCTCCAGCTGGAGTGGAATGCAATTGACTAATTTATAAGCCCGGGCTGTTGTCTGGGCTGGAGTTTCTGTCCTTTGAAGATGTCAAAAAAGTAATGAAATAAGGCTTTCAGCACCCAGCCCACACTAATCATGCCAGTGCTGCGGGGACACAGGAGATAGATTGTTGGTTCTCTGCCTGGAGGTGGGCAAAGGAAAAGGTCTCTGATCAGGAGTCAGCTGGCAAAACTCCTAATTTAGGTCTTGCAATAGTTCAAGGTTTGACCTTGAGCAAGTCCCTTCTTTTTTGTGGACCACACACTGTGTCTCCACTCCCAATGCCACCTCCCCCCATCTCCCACTGACACTCCAGATTTTATCCTGATCGAGTCCTATTTCTTGCCTGGTACTTGCCTCTTGATCTCTTCTGCCAACCTTTGTCTCTCCCAGCATGGCTACTGCCCAACTTCAGGTCTGGGCCATCACTTACCTGGACTGCTGAAAGTTTCCCAGACAGCTCCCATCTGCCCCAGATCTCTCAGCTCTAATTCACACCCCATGCCACTTCCTGGGCAATCATTTATAAAATGCAACCTGGCCATGTCCCTTCACTGCGTCAAATCTTTCATTACTCCTTGTCACCTAAGAATAAACCCATAGCTCCTTTTTCTTACATGCAAGTGCCTTCCCAATCTGTCCCAGACTTCTTTATATCCAGCTCATCTCCACACTGTCCCTTGTGTTCTGTGTTCTAAGGGCCTTGTGACTTGTGTTTTTACACGAACCCTCCTATGCCTCTGTTAACACCACCCATTTCTTTTTTTCCTGGTGTGGCCCCAAGCTTGTCCTCTAAACCTGATTTGAAGTGCTACTTTCTCTTCAAAGCCTCTCTGGATATTTTCAGACTGTTCTTCACACTCTTTCCAGAGAACTTTCCCCAGCAATAAGTGTTCCCATGTGGTCCCCAGAAGTCTGGCCCAATGAACAAACACTCCAGAAAGGACAGTCAGCTGGTGCCCTGCCACACCCACTGTGACCCTGTGTGCTGTGCACCTGGGTTTTCTTACACCTGGAGCCACCATGGCTATTGAGCAAGTATAACGCCATTCCTGTTATCACCAGGACCATGAGCAGAAACTCATTCCTTGGCAGCACATTGCCTTTAGCATATGCTGCTCAGGATGGTCAACTACACTCTGACATTTTCTGACACTCTGAACAGCTGTGCTCATTGACAAGTCTGCCACTGTGAACAAATCATCTTCTCTCTCGGGGAGGATTACCACACCCTCCTCACCTGCCTCCCTGCCTTCTACCTGCGGACTTCCCATCCTCTGCGATGCTGGAAGAACACACTCCCTAAAATCCAGATCTGGCCTTGCCCCATGTCCACCCCCCGGCACACACACATTATAGAGAGGATAGAATCCCAGTTCCTCAGCTCAGCCGACACACGTGGTCCTTCCTGGCCTTGTTCCAGTTCCCTCCAGCCCTGGCTTGAGTCTCCCCTCCCTCCCAGGAGCCCCTCAGACAGTCCCAGGGTGCCAGAACTAGCAGTGTGCCTGTTCACAATCCGGGCCCTGACACAGCTCCTTCAGGGAGGAGGGGAGACCTTTCCCTCCATCTCGGTGTGAAGAACTCCACCTTATCCCATGAACCAAGAGAAATTTTACTCCATTTTAATGCTTTTCTCTGAGCCAAACTTTAATTTTATTCTTATCAAGAGAATGCATGTCTGCGGTTTTACAAAGCTTAGAATGAAAACAAGAGCCACTTGCTCTAATCCTGGCTGCTCTCAGCTCTTGGTGGAGGGGGTACCCGCTCCCCGCTTCTCTGGCATCCAGGAGAAACATTCTTCCCAGGGGTGCTCCCGGCCCTTAACACACATGGGACAAGGGACCTGGTCTGTGGCCAGAGCCATCGCTGCATCTTGGACCAAACAGATTGAATCACTCTATTGGGGTCTCAGGTGTGGAGGACTCAGTTTACCCTTCCTTCTCCTCTTGATCAGCAGTGAGGGTGACCTCGGGAAGGTCTTGCTTTGCAGATTCACACTCACCTTTGACAGGTGGTTCTCAGTGTAGACCGTGGGATAGGTCAATGACAAGGGAGCAGCAGAACCGTTGCAGCTCCCACACCAAATGACCCCGTCCAACTTAACCTGTGTTAGTAACAAAGGCGATTTATTCCCCGTCGGCCGGCTCCTTTGTGTGTTCTTCCACTGACTCAGAACTTGACCGAGGAAGGACTATGTTTCATCATCTTCCCTCAGAAGTCTTCACTATGCCCATTTCCCCAAAGAAGCCACCTCCTCCTTCATACCGGTTTCTTCTGGTACTCTGCTCCACATTTCCAAGCCACAGGCTTCTTCCACTGGACCTGGATGCTCTCTCAGATCAAGTCCACTGACTCCCAACAGCAGAAGGTAGGGAAGCAGCCCTCTTGACCCCCACACCTGCACGCTCCTTCCCCTCTCCACCCTTCCAGAGCAGTTCATCAACATTCAAGGCTATGCTGTCGCCGAGTCATGTCTATTCAGATGCATTTTTGTTTTTCTAGGAGTCGATAATTACCAAATTATTTAATTTGTTTCTGTGCATATCCTCATTTAGCCAGGCATTCTGGCAGAGATGCACCCTTCCAACACGTTTGAACCATGTTGGGCAATCCGTCAGCGCGCTCGCTTCCCAGAGCTGTTCCTCCTTAACCCTCCCACCCCCAGCTCCCATGTGGAAGGTCTGCCCACTAGACTGTTGTCCCGAGAGTCCCCTACTTGGTCTCCCTGGGGAATCCCTCCTCTGCTTTCTGCAGAGGACGCCCTCCTCCCAGGGTCCCATGACGTTCCCTTCCATTGTTCATGCTCTCGTCCATGTGGTCTTCTTCAGGAGCTTCCTGGGAACGGGCGTGAGGGAAGGCGCGGCGGCCTGAGAGAAAGGTTGTATCCCGCCATCAGCGTGATTGCTGGTCTGGCTGGGTCTACAGTTCTTATTCAAAATTAGTTTGGTAAAGAGTATCTAGAAATTCTCTGTCTTCCAACTTCCAGTGCTTCTTCTGAGAAGACACGCCGCGATCAGACCTTGTCACTGGTTTCCACCTTTCCCCTGCCTTCTGTCTCCAGCGTCTTCTCCTTATTCCCGACTGTCTGAAATGCCACGCCAACGTGGCTCGATTCCACGGAGGCCGTTTTCTTGAATTATGTCTTGGATAACTGTCTCTTCTTTCCTTTTTCTGGTCTCTTTTCCTGGAGGTGTCATTACTTGGACATCAGGCTCCCAAAGTTCATCATTAATGTTCTCAACCTTTTTTCTTACTTTTTAAAATTAATTTTTTTTAATTTTTCAGTTACAGTTGACACACAATATTATATTATTTTCAGGTGTATGCCCCAGTGACTGGACATTAGGTGACTTACTAAGTGATCATCCCTGTAAATCTCATAGTCATCTGATACTGTACCTAGTTATTAGCATTTTTTCTTATTTTCTATCCAATTATTAGTTTGTTTTACTTTCTGGAAAATTTCTGTAACTTTAGCTTCAAAATATCTTATTGAATTAAAGAATTTTTCTCTTTCTGACTTTTTTCTGAAAATTTCCATAGCATCCTGTTACTGAAATGACGTGAATTTTAGCGTTGCTGTTCTCTCCTCCCCCATTCGTTACTGTCTCTGGTGTGTCATGGCTCATTGCTTTTGGTGGCTCCGATTGCGTCTTTCACAGTAAAAATCCTCCACAAGGTTGAGCAGGCACGGAACTGTGCTCATGTTTTTGAGCCGATCATGGAAAGTTAATTGGATACTCCGTGTCCTTGGGTCCAATGTATGGTGACAAGCAGACACAGTGGCTTTTTTACTAGGGGACTCTTGCTTGTCAGTGTTTATGAGTCTCTCCTCTTCAGCCCATGAGCACACCATGGAGACGCCTGTCATCTGCTTCGGCAGCAGGAAGCTGGCTCCCAGAGCCGAGGGGTTGAGCATGGAAGTGGGGCTGAGGTCACGCTGACTGATAGAAACCGTGCCCGGGGAACACTCTGCCCTCACTTTATTCTAGTGTCCAGTCGAGGCCCTGCCCAGTGTGACAGCTCCCGCTGAGTGTGGGGGTAGGCGAGGAGGGGAGCGGTCTCTCCTTTCCGCGGGGACTTCACAACCATTTCCTTCTCTCTGCGCCCCCTGCATTCTCACTGCCCCCGTGGAGACATGGCCGGTCTCTGGTTCCAGCTGACTCCAGCGGGTAATTCAGCTCCTCCCGCTCACATCTTTCCTGCCTTTGGTGATGTGCTGCTCTTCTGCCCTGACACACTCTGTTCTCGGGGCTTCGTGCCCATTCACCCCCTCCCTGCCATGTTGCGGGCTCTGGGAGAGGTCCCCCGCAGACTGCTGGGTCCGGGGCGCCACGTTTAATCAGCACCCTATGACTCGATCTACGGCCCGTCCACATCTGACACACGGCGGTTGTTTGCCGAGGGGTGTCTAGCCTGCACCTCCCCAGTTAGGTTGGGAGCTCTTCGAAGGCCAAGTTTACATCTCCCCTCCACCTTCCCATTTCCCGTAGTGCACGGCCGGGTGTTGTTAACATCCGCTAAAACGAATTGAGCTCTAACTGCACCCAACCAGCTCACCTGCCACAGAGCCAGGAGCTGCGTGAGACAGGCCACGCCCACCTGCAGGCCCACGTCACAGCACCCTCATCTGCCTTTGGAATGACAGCGATGAGGGCGAGGGAGCCCCACCCTGGCCTGGCTTGTAGCCCCAGTGGCACAGGTTCCCTGGGTCTTGGCAACACGGGTGCAGATGTCTCCCTTGTGAGTTCCTTTCGATAATTAAATCAGATCATGTCAGTGAGAGGGCTCCTCACACACAGGGACACAACAAATGTCACTTCTTCTCTTGTCTTCCCTGCCCTACAAGAGGTTGGAGACCTACAAATGCCAGGCGTCTCTGAGGAAGTGAGGATGGGGACAGTGCCAGGAGAAAGGCTGGGCTCCCCATGCTCCCCACGGGCCCTCCCAGCACCACAGACGCCCCAGAGCCGGCTCTCTCGGGACAGAAGCCGAGGGCGCCGCCTTCGCTGGGAGACAGTCCGCAGCCCGAGGAGAGAGGGGCAAGCTCGGTGCTGAGACAACTGCAATTGGTCACTCTGTGGCTTTGCGGGTGGCTGCCTGTTCAGGACTGTGGTTCCCTCCCCGTCTTCCCCATGGAAGACCCGTTTTCACTCGCTCTGTGCACACTGCGCCGGCGTCTCACCCCTAGAACGGCCCGGTGCCCCTGTGCGAGCTCATTAATGTGTATTTTCCTCATTAAGAAGAAGGGAGGGAAGAATCTGTTCAAGCCGACTGAGCTGCAGAGAGGAGGGCGTGACCTCCCTGCAGGAGGACAGCCGCAAAGCGACGGCGGCAATGGCGGCGATGACCGTGAGTGTGGCGTGCACAGTGACCGCCACGCCATGTGCCCTCCCTCCGTGGTCTCATGCACACTTGTGCAGGTCCTCCAGGGAGGGCAGAGCACATGGCAGCAGGGCAAGCGGGTAGAGGGAGCGCTGGACTCAGAGCTCCCACATGGGGGCCAAGTCCTGGCCGCTCCCAGGACTATGGACTTGAGTCTCAGAAACGCTGGCGGATGGGACTTTGTCCCAAGGGAGTCTCTGTAACCGCCACCTGCCACACTGTCGCTGCGTGACAGGCAGCATGGCCTGACGTTGCGGATGGCAGAGCCAGCGTGTCTGAAAGCATGTGCATCATGTCTCTACCGTCTTTAAAACTGACCCCTGGCCAGCCTCACGGAAGGCGGGAAGACCGGCTGGAACAGGTCTGCTGTTCAGGGCTCGCTGTTGAAATGCGCTTAGGAAGGCACCCAACACAGAACTGCTGCGGGTGAGAGGAAGCAGGGCACGGAGTTGCCCAGTGACCCTGACCCTTGGACTGCAGACTCAGGGCTGTGCTTGTCATACTGCACAGGCGCGCAGAAGACGCCAGTTCCCACCTTCCCTTGCCGTTGGGCTGTGCACCATGTGACAGAGCCCAGGCCAGCGGAATACAGCCAGAAGTGACGTAAGCCGCTCCTGGGCCTGGCTGCCAAGTCTCTCTCAATGAGCCCACCCACAGTGACAGGGAAGCCAGGACCCCGCCCCGCAGGGCAGAGGTCGGCGTGTGTTTGTTACTGCAGCGCAGGCGAGCCTTGCCTGCTCACACACAAGGTCCCGGGTGAAGGCCTAAAGACACTGCCCAGGCAGGGCCCCATGTAACCACTCTGCCCGCTTCTCTTCCCAGCCCCTCCGCACCTGACCCCATCCGGCCTTCAGGCCTTTATGTAAGTGTCATCTTCTAAGAACTTCTCCTGAGGCTGCCTGCCCCGCCAAGCACCCAGGGGCTCCGCACGTCACAGGGTTTAGCAGCGGACTTCCACTTTGCAGACTCCTTTCAAAAGCACTCACACAGCCATCTGTGCAAATGCTGTTTGTGTACCAGCTCCGGGTGCGAATGGAAACTCAGAGATGTCAGTGCCCGGAACAGCCCCCGGCCCGGCGCCGAGTGGGACCAGGGCTCAGACAAAACCCACACAGGGTCTTCTTTGTAATCACACACACGGACACGCTTCGTAGGGTGATTGTTAATAAGCTGCGCACATTCGTTCACATCTGAGGAAGTTGCTGCTTGTTCTCTTTCAGAAGTCAGCCGCCGCGAGGAATTGCGTGCATGAAGCCGAAGGCGCCGGTTTAGGGCGTGCGTTCGGAGGCGCTTTGGCAGATTTATGCTCCTGTGTGGCCATTTCCATCGGCCCCAAATTCTCCTCCTGCTCCCGTCGGCCCCCACCCCAGCCCCCGCAACCCCAGCTCTGCTTGCGGTCACAATGGATCAATCTGCTTTCCAGAGACTCATAAAAATGGAACACCAAGGTAGAGAGTCTTCTGTGCTCGCATTCTTACACTGAGCCTGCTTTTGAGATTCATCCGAGTATGTAAATATTTCAGGGCTCTATTCATTTTTATTGTTAAGTAATATTTCCAGAGCATGAATGTGCTAAAATTTATTTACCCATCCTTTTCCCATCTCGATAACAGCTTTATTGAGATATAATTCACATACCATAAAATTCACTGTTTAAAAATGTACAGTTCAGTGCTTTTTACTATATTCACAAAACTGGACAAGCAGCACCCGTCTCTAATTTTGAAAGATGTTGATCCCTCCCCGGGAAATCCCGTACCCATTACCAGATGCCCTCACCCTGCCTACCCCACCCCTCACCCACCGCCGGCTGGCGATTACTAATCTACCTCTTGTCTCTGGGGGGTGGCCCACTCTGGAGATCTTACGTAAGTGAAGCTACAACATGCAGTCTTTTATGCCCGGCCCACTCCACTTGGCACAGTGTTTCAAGGTCCATCCACGGAGCAGTGTGTCTCAGTGCTTTGCTCCTTTTCAGGACTACATAATATTCCCTTGCAGGGTGGCTCTCACCAGTGTCTGACGTTTGGGGTTTTCCATTTTTGTGCTTCTGTGAACAATGCGGCTGTGAACATTTGTGGACATGTTTTCCATAGATGTACTTTGTGGATTCCCATCGGTGTGTCTTCACTCGGCCACGCGTCTGCTCAAGCCTCGCCCATTTGTGCTGGGCGTCTTTTCTTCTTATTGAGCTGAAACAGCCTTGTAGGCCCTCATTCCGAGGTCTTTGTCAGGTACGTGCGCTGTACGTATTTTCCTTCATTCTGTGCCTTGCCCTTTTATTTTCTTCATGCTTTTCAAAGACCAGAAGGTTTTTGGTTTTGATAAAGTCCGATTTATCAATGTTTTCTTTTATCGTTTGTGCTTAATTAGACCCTACTTAAGAAATCGTTGTTAGTCCCAACATGGTAAATATTCTATTTTATGGTTTTGTTGAGAAGTTTCACAGCTCTGGGATTTGCATTTAGGGTTATAACCCATTTCAAGTAGATGTTTGTCAATGGCCTGAAGTTGGAGGTCAAACTGTGTTTTTTCCGTACGCATATCCAATTGTTTTAATGCCATTTGCTGAAAGGACTATTCTTTCTTCCATTGAATTACCTCAGCATCTTTGTAAAAAAATCAATTGCATTCATATGAATGGACCTATTTTTAGATTCCCCGTTCTGCGCGACTTAAACACCTATTGTGGCACCACCGCCGTGCGCTCTTGGTGGCTTTTCACTTGAAATGAAGGTGGAGTGTGTGCCCAACTTTGTTCTTCCTTTTCTCTTTTAGGAAAAAGCACGGCCGACAAGCAGTGTCATCTGCTTCGGGCGAACAGCACCGTGACTGCGGTCCCCACGCCGCAGCTTCGTCCGTGACTCCTCCATCCGTGAGTGGAGGCTGGACTTCTCGCCCTCGGCCCCGTGAGCAGCCTAAATGCCATGTACACTTTAAAGCCAGCTCGGCCGATTCCAGGAAAAAGGGACTTTCGGTTGAGTCTGTGGGCCCCTTTGCAATAACTGGGGACTCAACAGCACCGAGGCTCCCATGTCCCCCCACGGTGCGCCTGACTGCGGCCTCTCCCTTCACCCCAGACTCCTTCATCTTGCTCAGGGGCATGTCGCTATCTTCCCCGTGTTTACCCCTCCGTGTGGGGTGGTTTTCCGTGCCACTTTAACTGGCCTTGGGTTTTGGTTGTTTTGAGGTTCCGGTTCCCATAATTTCGTCCTGGCACAGGGTCATACAGTGGATTTTTGTGTCGTGGCCCATCTTCTGTGATTTTGCTAAAGTTGCTCATTAGTTCTACAAGGTTTTTAGTGGGTTCTTTCGCATTTTTTCCGTTCCCAAGCAGGCCATTTGCAAAACAAAACACCAGTTTTATTTGTTCCTTTGTGATACATGCGCTTTCAGTCCTGTGTCTTGCCTTGTCCTGCTGGCTGGGACTCCCAGGACGGCGCTGACCAAAACCGGTGGGAACGGCCTCCATCACCCATCTCAGGGGCTGGCGTGAGCTCCGGAATCTTCACACACACCCTTCACCAGGTGGGTGGGCTGTATGTCTGTATCCAGACTGTTGAAGCTTGTTGTCAGGAATTGCTGTAAAAGTTCACCCAACGCTTTTTCTGCACCTCCCGAGGAAATCACGTTTTTCTCCTTTCTTCTCATGAGATGGCACACAGATTGGTTTTCATGTGTTAACCTTTTGGTGTATGAAGTTGACCTTAGATTCCTGGAACGAACCCCACTCAGTCGTGGTATGTTATCCTTTGTATGCGTGGCAGTTCGATTCGCTAATGTTTCCTTAAAGATTGGCGCCGCTATTTGCTGCAGAAACAGTCAGGGTTATTGTGTGTCCTGGATAAACGTAGCCCTGTGCTGTCGTGGTGTGGCTTCTTCTTTCCAGTAACAAACACTTATGCTCCCAGTCAGCTCTGCGTTCCTGTTGTTGATAGGGCCACTTCCAGCTTTCCACAGAGATTGGAAGCCCCAGCTGTTTCCATTTTTCAATGACATGTGTCTTTCTATTTATTTATTTATATTTTTGAAAGATTTTATTTATTTATACTTAGAGAGGGGAAGGGAGGGAAGAGAGAGGGAGAGAGACATCAGTGTGTGGTTGCCTCTCATGCGCCCCCTGCTGGGGACCTGGCCTGCAATCCAGGCCTGTGCCCTGACTGGGAATCAAACCGGCGACCCTTTGGTTTGTGGCTGGTGCTCAACCCCTGAGCCACACCAGCCGGGGCCTGTGTCTTTCTATTTAAATGTGCTTCCTCGTAAGCAGCATGCAGTCAAGTTTCGCCTGTTCATCCAGTCTGACAGTTTGTCCTTTATCTGTAGTGCTTCCCTCTCTTACGTTTACTGTGGTCGTCCACGTGGTGGGATTTAAATCTGTCTGTCCTCCTGCTCTTTGTTTTGTGTGGGCTCCGTCTGCTCTCTGTTCCTCTCTCCTTTCGCCTGCTTCCTCCGCGCTGGGTGTTTTTCGGATTCCATTTTATCTCTGCTCTTGGCCCGTTAGTTCTGCCTCTGTTCCTCTCCCGTGCCGGGGCTGGTGCTCACAACATCTGTGTTGAGTTGCCACACTCTGCCTCACACAGCAGGACACGAACTCACGTGTAACGTGGAAGCCTCACAGGTGCCGTTTCCCGCCTCCTCCTTTGAGCTGCCACTGGCACACACTTTATTCTTTCGGGGAGAACGATGTTGCGCTGTCACGGCTTCCGCTTTAAATGATGAATTCTCTTCAGGGTACAGTTAGAGACGAGGACAGTCCCCTGCCCCGGTGCTGTTCCCCACGCCTGCGCAGGCGGGTGGCGGCACCTGAACTGCGCCTCCCACCCGAGGGCTTCCTGCCCGCCGTGCAGATCTGCTGGCTGTGCATCTTCTCTGCCCCGTGAGTCTGAGGAGGCCGACTCTGCTTCCGAAGGACATTTTCACCGCATAGAGAGTGCTGGATTGGCGGGGGTTTTGTTTCCAACATTTGAAAGATACTGTTTTGCTGTCTTGTAGCACATCAAGAAATTGGCGGTATTCTTATCTCTGCTCCTTGTCACACTGTGTCTTTTTCCCCTGAGCCGGTTTTTGGATTTCCCTTTTGACTTGTGTCTTGGTGATGCTGGTGGGGGTGAGGTGTGTGTGTGTTCATCCTGCTTGAGGTTTAATAAGATTTTTGGATTTGTAAGAATTTTTAAAAAATAAAATTGGAAAAAAATTGCCCTTCTGTCTTCAAATGCACTTTCTTTCTTCTCCACCACCGTTCTGCACGATCTGGGGTCGCCGCCACCCGATGCCAGGCCCCCCGGCCTTGTCGAGCAGGCACTGGGGCTCTGTGTGTGTGTTTAGTCCTCTGGGCCTGTCTCGCTCGGACGCTATGCCTCCAAGTCCACCGGGGTATTTTCTGAGGGGTCTGAGCTGCTGTTCATTCCAGCTGGTGAGGTCACTTCCTCACAGTTTGGTTCTCTTGTCCATTTTCAAAGGTTCCACTCAAGTTCTTAAAATATATTGTATTGATTTTGCCATTACAGGTGTCCCATTTTTTCTCCCCTTTATTCCCCTCCGCCCTGCACCCCCCCTCCCACCAGCATCCCCCACCTCTTCGTTCATGTCCATGGGTCGTACGTGTAAGCTCTTTGGCTTCTACATTTCCTGTACTGTTCTTCACCTCCCCATCTATATTGTACCGACATCTCTGCCTCTTATTTCCTGTACCTTCTCCCCATTCTCGTCTCCCCCACTGACAACCCTGCACGTGGTCTCCATTTCTGCGATTCTGTTCCTGTTCTAGTTGTTTGCTTAGTTTGTTTTTGGTTTTGTTTCTTTAGGTTCGTTTGTTGACAGTTGTGAGTTTGATTTTTTCACACCCCCTTCTTCCCTAATTAGCTCCAGGGTTCACTGTGCACCCTTGAGCACACAGGGCATGTTCCATAGCGTCTTGTCCCGTCCTGTCCAGCCGTCCCATGGTCTCTGCCATTTCTACTCCTATTTCACCGAGCTGTTTTCCCACTGGTTATGGGTCAGAATTTCTAATTTTTTGAACCTTAACTTTAAAAAAAGAAAAATAGAATCTCAGCACAGTGAAATTTTCGTTCCTGAGTCTGGATCGTGTTGTCTTCCTTTCCCGAGTTTTGGGCATTCTCGGCCGCCGGTGGTGTTACCTGCAGATCACTCTGATCTTTCAGTTCTGGTTCTCGGGGCTCTTTTGGGGTCGGTGGGGAATACTTCAGAGGCAGTTTAGGCCCCGCAGAGTCTTCTGGGCACGGTGCTAACATCGCGTGCATTCAGGGAAGTCTCTCAATACACAGAGGCCACGGCAAGCTCTGTGGGCTCCAGGGTGGCTCCTCTGAGCCCCCTTGCATACCGGCACGTGGACAGACTCTAGGGGACTCCATGCAGTTTCCGGGATGGCTTCTCTGCATGGCCCCTTTCTCTCTGTAACTCTGCCCTACAAGTCCCAGCTGCTCTGGCCTCCTGGGCCCTGGCCACGTGGTCCATGTGCTTCCGTGAGGGTTCGGGGCCCTGCTTGCTCCCGGCCCCGCCGATGCTGTGGCCCCAGTGTGGCCTGCAGGCGGAAGTCTTGCGTGGTGGCAGGTCTCCCTGCCTGCCTGCCTTCCTCTGGGGTCACGGCTCTGCGTGGCCCCGGCTCAGTGTCTGAATAGGGCGTTTCATTTCTGTGGTGCGTCCTGGCTCACATGTGATGACAGGAAATTAGTTTGGACCTTATGATTCCCTCAAGACTGGAGGTGGCAAGTGGCTCTTCAGCACCGACATGTCATGTAGTCCTCCGAAGGCCTTGGGGGTGGTCACACTCTGAGCCCTGGTGTCAGGGAGAGGCCCCTGCACCAGGTGGGCCAATTAGTGCAGCCAGACTGGGGTGGGAAGGTTACAGACCCCACGTCCGCAGCAGCTGCTGCCCGACTGGGATCAGCCAGATCAATCCCGGTGCCCGAGAAGGGTTGAGGCCTACCCAGAGCTCTGGCCGCTACAGACGTGCAGGGTCTGAGGTGAGGTTTATTCTGCACGCCGTTGCGGTCACCAGGAAACCACCTGAGTTACGAGCAGCTGGACACTGGACACAACGTGGTTTCAGGGTAGACTTGTGGGCCCAAGCAGAGGGCACCGAGGGCTCACACGGCACCTCAGCACGGCATTGAAGGCCTCCTCTCCAGGCGGAATCTCCTCTTCCCTGCGCAGCGGGCCAGAGCATCTTATCTAGAAACGCTGAGCTTCCATGTCAGGAGAGCCTGCTCTGCACACCCTTCTCCCCAGACCCTGCCCCTCTGCCCCCGGGAGGCGGGCTTCAGCTTCCTTCAGTTCCTGGTCTCTGCTCTCTCTGCAGTCAGAATCACCACGTTTCTCTTCAGGAACCTCAGAAAAACTCAGTCTTTCCTCGTTAAGATGATGATTCACAAACACTGACTAAGCTCCTACTACGTGCTCTGAGGCGCACCGGGCGCCCTCACATTTGACAGGCCGTCAATGTTCCTCCCAGAAGCAGGAGGCTCAGCCCAGGAGGTGAAAGCCAAGGAGGCCCAGCACCTGTCTCGTTTGAATAGCTGTGATGCCAGCCCTTCTCACCCCGATTCATGGTCCCTGGAACCCGTCAGAGGGGAGACAGTTCTTGCTGTGTGACCTTGGAGAATTTAAGTTCATTGAGCTCCAATTCCTTCTTCTACAAAACACAGCTGATTCCACACCTGTGTTGCATCGGAGACAAGAAGGCACTGTGGGTGCGAACATCCTGACCCGGGGTAGGTGGGCCCCTTCCCCCAGCACCCCCGCCCCCGCCCCATCCCCCATAGCAGTGCCCACAGGGCCAGGCGGGTGGGATGCCATTTCACGTCTCGATGATCTGTTTTCCTTTCAAACCTAGTGGTGGCCTGAAACATAACTGAAGCACAGAAAACTCTGGTGGGGTGCCACGACAGCACCATTTTCAGAGCAGGAAGGCAGGTCCTGGGTCCCCTGGGACCGCCAGTGTGGAGGCTGAGAGCATGGCAGCTGCTCTGGGAGAGAGCTTGCCTTGGCCAGGCCCTGCTGGGGGCCCCAGACACGGTGCCATAGGTGTGAGCCCAGAAACGATGGGCAGTGGATGGTCGTGTTGCCACTTCAGGGAAGAATTAGCTGAAGCTCAGAGTTTAAGGGACCTTCCCAAGGTGACAGAGCCACTGGGCATGAGACCAGGTCCATGTGTCTCTCACTTGGCTCTTCATCTGCGGCCGTGCCTCCTGCTTCAGGTGCCCTGGAGGAGGCAGTTGTCACCCCTGGGAGCCCCAGGGACAGTCCATGTGGCACACTTCCCTCCACAGAGGGGCGCTGTGAGTCAGGGCTTACACTTACTCAGTGCCTCCCGGGCGCCGTTTTTAGCCCCATGCCCATCTGTTGAGATAGGTGCGATGGGGCCAGAACCCACTTCCTGGGACACGGAGATTGAGGCTCAAAACGGTCAGGAGCTTGCGCCGAGAGGACCCAGGCTGGTGCCTCCCAGCCCGCGCCTCAGGGGCTGAGCCTTTGGGCTGCAGAGCCGATGGCCCACCTGGCTCCCCGTCTCCTGACTGGACGACCTGAGCAAACTGCTTGCCTCCCCTGCACATCCGTTTCTGCCGCTGCACAGTGGGGCCGCTGAGAGTCCTCCATTGTGAGGTCACCGTGAGGTGTAGACAGGTCCATGGTCCACTGGCCCACATGGTTTTGGTGGCCAGCACCCAGTGGGAAGCTCCACACTGGTCCCCTGCCACGAGGACGCCCACTGGGCCAGGCCGAGGGATGGGTGGGAGCCAGAGCCTGTCTCGAGGACCTCAGACGGAACCGGCAGAGCAAAGTCACTTATCTCTGAGCTCAGCTGTTTCAGCTCCAGTGGCCCTTGGGCCCTGCCCACTGGGGTGGGAGGGGTGTCCTCCTGGGAGCACAGCCCCTGGATGATGTCTCTCTGTGAACCTGCTCAAGCAGGATGGAAAGGAGCTGCTCTGCAGGGCAGGGCGAAGGGGCACCCCCTCTCCCCAGCCGTCTGCCTGGGCTGTCCCACTGGGCCCGATGACGTCTGGCAAGTGCCGGGGGGGACTCTGGGCCCTGCGGTGGGGGCAGCACCCCGCCGGGCTGCTCCTGTGGGACCTCCTGGTGTGCCCAGTCTCCCAGTTCCACACCGCACCCCAGGGCTGGGGATGCTCAGGGGGTGCTGCGGGGCTCTGGACCGCCGTTCCCCACGGAGGGAGGGTCTGGTGCATGTCAGAGGCCTTAGTTGTTCCAGGCTGAGTAAGCCATCCACGGCCGGGGAGGACAGGACACCTGGATTAGCACAATGTCTGGGGTCAGGAAGGACACGATGGGCCCGTCCCTCTGCTTAGGCCTCAGGCTGCGGGCAGGGGGTCGGCCGGCTGGGTGCAGCCCTGGGAACAGGCCGTGCCCCATGTCAGGATGTCAGTTTGCTCCCTCACAGCCTGTGTGGCCCAGCCTCCTGCTGCCTGTGGCCGGAGGTCACCTTCAGACAGTGCTGACTGCTCCTTGCCCTGTGGCCTTTGCCACATGCTGCTCGTGCCACCAAGCCCGTGAGGGGCTGACAAGACCATGTTCTTACGTAACGTCACAGAGTAGAAACCTGTCATGTTGGCTGCCTCACATCTGTTAGAAGCGGGTCACCTGTCCCCCCTCACTCAGGGAGGCAGTCCACAAAGCCCTGAGCACATGACACAGAGATCCCAGGCCCCTGAGACTCGGCCGGGCCCCCATCTTTGTGACAGCCAGAGGGGCCCGCAGTAGAGAGGCTCGCCAGGTGGTGCCTGGGCCCTGCACACCTGGCCCGTCCCTCCTGAACTTCGCCACCTCCAGGAATCCATCTGTGAGCCTCTTACACGGAAATAATCTCTTTCTCCCGGGAATGGCTGTGCGGGCCGGGTGTCTGCCCTTTGACCCCCTGGCATCAAGGTCAAGTCTCAGTCGCTGCGGTGGGCTGGGAGCAAAGTCGGCCTTCCCCACCTTCCCCGGGAGGTTGTGGGAGAGCCACGCCCACATGCCCACATTTCGGTGTGGGGGCGCTGGGGTGGTGCATCGCTGGCCGTGGCCTCCTGGAAGGAGAGGGCTGACCACCTTGGGGAAAGCACTCAGGCAACGGCGACCGTTGTTGTTAACACTTACCCGGCCCTCCTTGTGTACCAAGGACGTGAGACGTGCCCCGCACGCACAACTGCATTGTAATCCTCACAACAGTGACTCCGGGATTTTAATAAATTCCAGGAGACAGAACGCAGAGGAGTGAGAGATGACCTACAAAACCAGAGGGAGCTGGAATCCAGGCCCAGCAGCAGGCTGCAGCCCCAATCCCGCCCACGGCCCACCGCAGTGAGGGGGCGGCGGTTCCCAGGCAGCGGGGTCAGCGCGGGGGTGAGGAGCAGGGCTGGAACCCAGGAGGTGGGCCTTTCCCGAGAGACAAGCCCACTGACAGACCTCGCCCTCCCCACCAGGCAGAGGTGGCCCCCTTAGACACACCCTGAACCTGTGGGATCAGCCCCGCAGGGAAAGCCGGACTGGAGCACCCTGGTGTGAGACCTTTCTCATTCTGACACTGGAGGCCGAGCCCCTCACTCTGCAGGGGATCTTGCAGCCTCCCCCCGAAGCCCAGAGGCAGAGTGACTGACTACCCAGGGACCGCTGACCAACAGCAGAGGGCCGCACTTCTGCACCCGCGTCCGCACTTCTGTTCCGGGACCCGGGCCAGTCAGGGCAGCCGGCCGCGTGTAAGAGAGGATGGACACACACACACTGAGGAAAATGCACACCAGAGGAGACAGAGCAGACTGAGGGCCAGGCACCAGGACGATGGTCCGATTACCCCACTCAGGGATGTTTGAGGACAGTGGGGTGCTCTGAGAGGAAGGGGCCAGGCTACCCACCTTCTAGAAGGTGGTCACACCTTTCAGAAAACCAGCAGAGGGCGAGGAAACAGCAAATGTATCTCCAAGGTCACAGAACAAAGGACAAAGCCTGGGGTTATGAGCAGGTAGTCACAGGACTGAGAAGACCGTCCCCAGGAGGCCACAGCCTATGCACAGTGAGGACCACTGCCCCCCCCACCCCACCCCCACCGGCAGGGGCCTCCCGCAGGGACCAGGCAGGGAGACTGGACAGGGAGAGTCCCAGGGATGCGAGTTGTCATAACAGGGCAAAACACAGAAGACTTGTTTTTTAATCTTAAAAACTTTCAGAGAAGGGAAAAAGGTCACCTGCCAAGAAACAAAACCTGAGGGGTCATGCCTGCAGCTGAGGCCACGCCCTTCTCTGTGGGCGGAGTCCTGGTCACAAAGGGGCACCCAGCTGCGTACCAGCTACGTGAGCTTTTCCGTGGACTTCTCTCCAGAAGTGACGTGAGGGTACAGTCCAGGAAAAAGGGGGTGTGAAACCTGAAAGACAGGAAATGGTCCCGAGGTCCCAAGCCATCAACACAGGGACAGCAGTTTGGGAGGCCGAGGAGAGTCAGGTCATGGGTCCAAACCAGTGACTTCACTAACTCTGGAAGGTTCTGTCTCGGTATCTGAGATAAAACTTATGTTTTTAAATTTTTAAATTGAATGTATGGGGGTGACACTGGCTGATTAAATTACGCAGGGCTCAAGGCCGCCATTCCATCACACATCATCTGTAGATGGTGGTGTGTGCCCATCACCCCAGTCAAGTCCCCTTGCATCACCGTTCTCAAATATTTGCCCTGTCCTGACCCACCCCCCCTCTGGTAATGACCACACTGCCATCTGTGCCGGCGAGGTTTGTCTGTCTGTCTGTCTGTCTGTCTTGTTTGTCTGCGTGTTTCTGCCCCGCTCAGTGGAACCGTCTGCCCCCCCCTAGGTTGTAGTGGCCATGGGTGGGTGGGTCATCAGCACGCTGTCACTGGCAGGAGTGACCTGAAGCCATTAGTTTTTCCCGTGGCGTGGATGGTGTTGCCAGTGTCGAAAGGCAGGGGTGTGCACGAAAGAGAGAGAGCAGCAGAAGGGAGTGTGCCGGGAAACTCCACCCCGCGCGGCGGTTGGTCGGGGCGGCGAACGGCGGTCACAAACCCCCGGGTCACAGTGGCATGGCCCCTTGAGGTTTATTTCTCGCTGCTAGGAGTCACTCGGTGTCACAGGTCCAAGGGCGAAATCCCATTAGCTGGGCCCCGGCTCCTCCCATCTGGGCTCCTCCTTCCTCTAGGTCCCCCGAGGCCTTGCCATTCAACCAGGGGACAGTGGACGCCTGATGATGGGGGTGACCTCTGGGGGGGTTAGATGGGCTGGGACTGGAGGACGCACATGGCATGTCCGCTTGAACTTGGACTTCCAGCCCCCAGGTTTTGTGAGAAATGAATTTCCGTGTGTAGCTGCCCAGTCTGTGACAGGGTTGGGGCGGCCTGAGCAAACGGCTCTGAGAGCTGCCTCATCCCAGGAACCCCAGAGTGGGGGAGTCAAAGACGCAGCAAGCTGGAGAGGGTGGGGGGCAGGAGAGTGCATTGTAAGGACCGAGCATTCTGATCTTTGTGTGGCCTTTTGGATTTTATCTTGAAAATGGAACTGAAGCACACAAGGGAGGTTTAATGAATTGGAACATCTGCCTCTTGGCTTTTCCTAAGGGGTGGGGCAACTAAATTGAAGTTAGAAGGGAGCGTTCACACTGTTTGGGGAACACTATGAAAATGCCCTGGCTGGAGCGGCTCAGGGGACTGAGTGCCGGCCTGCGAAGCAAAGGGCCGCTGGTTCAACTCCCAGTCCGGGCACAGGCCTGCGGTTCAGGACAGGTGCCCAGCAGGGGGCGCACGAGAGGCAAGCACGCATGGATGTTTCTCTCCCTCCCTTTCTCCCTCCCTTCCCCTCTCTCTAAAAACAAATAAATAAGAACTTGAAAAGGAAAAAGACGTACAAACGCACCTGGCCTGCTCCGTCTGTTCAGCGCCGCTCGGCCTGCCTGTCAGCCCAGCACCCGTCCCCTCCCAGGCTCGTGTTCAACAAAAACCCTGCTAAAACCGTCAGGAGAATCACAAGCTACAGTATTAGATGCGATGACATTGAAATTCAAACTTCATCCCCTCGAATGACGACTTCAACACAATCAAGAGCAAACAACAAGCTGGGGGGATACTTCGCAACCTACGTCTAGACAAGGGGTCGCCGGGTTAACGAGCTAATGACATAAAATGTTATCATAAGCGCTGACTAAACAGTGATGCACACAGAGCCTGACTCAGGGCACCACCGGAAAGTCACAAATGAATCCGCACCCATGGGCCGTGCGGGCGTGAGTGGAGAGATGTCTGCATTCGTCCTCACGGAGTGGCTGCCGATTCGAGCAAGGACTCTGGAGCGTCCGCCCAATGGTTTGCAAATCTAAACACACGACCTTGTCCAGTGTTCAGCGCATGGGTCAGCCTGCCTGGCCGGCCCAGGGCGAAGATGCGCCCGTGAGTGACATCGGCACTCACACGGCACAGGGGCCATCTGAGAACAGGCTTGCTCTTGGATCCCGCGAGTCCACTGGAGGAGCTTGTACCGACAGCCAGGGCTCCCATTCACTCATCCACCCATCACTCACTCGGGGACAGGGAGAGAGGACCCACCATGCACTGAGAACGGCACTGGAGGGGAGGGGAGAGGAGGGGAGGGGAAGGGCAGGGCGGAGCACCCTCGCCCAGGCTCTGGGGCCCATGGGTGTGACAGACATTGGACCAGTCGCCGCCATGGGCTTATCGAGTTGCTGCGCGGGAGTGTGTGTGGGGTGGGCGGTGAGGTACGGTCCCGCCGATATGGGTCATCAGCAGCGTCAAGGCTGGGGAGGGGGCACTGCTGTGGGAATGGGCCCCAACCTGAGAGCGAGCTTGTGCGTGGAGGCGGGGGTGGGGGGGTGGCAGGTGCGGCTGCACTCAGGTGTGGTCTCCAGGGAGGGGGCAGTGGGAGGCTGCTGAAGGACGCTGGAGATCTTATTCCTCTGGGAAGAGAACAGGCTGCAGAGAGGCCCTGCGGAGGCAGGGGTGGTGAGGAGACTTTGGGTCTAGGCACAGGAGGTGAGGGCAGCCTGAACTGGGTCGGGGTGGAGACCGAGAGGAATGGACAAGGAGGAACAGCATGGAGACACGACCCACAATGCGTCCATTCAACAGAGCACCACAGCCAGCACTGATGGAGCCAGGCAGCCACGTGTGTGCCTGCCTGTGTGCCTGTGTGCCGGTGTGTTCTGTGTGCATGGGCATGTGTGCCTGTGTGCCGGTGTGTTCCATGTGCATGGGCATGTGTGCCTGTGTGCCAGTGTGTTCTGTGTGCATGGGCATGTGTGCCTGTGTGCCGGTGTGTTCTGTGTGCACACGTGCCTGTGTGCATGTGAGCCATCGCTGATGGAGCCACAAGACAGCCATGTGTCTGCCTGTCTGTGTGCCGGTGTGTGCTGTGTGTGCACACACATGAGCACCTGTGTGTGTGCATGCACGCACAAGTGCATTTGTGTGTGCAGACATGTGTGTGCATATATGCACAGAGTGTGTGCACATGCCTGCACACACATTTGTGTGTGTGTCCACGTGTGGGCATGTGTGTGCGCATGTGTGTGAGTGGTGTGTGCGTGCGCAGAGCGTCCTGATGCTGGTTTATGTGGGAGGAGAGGGAAGTGAGGCAGGAGAGAAGGGGAGGGATGCGCACTCAGAATTGCTGGTGTTTATCTCCGCACTGCGCAATTACGGGTAATTTTCCCTTTCTATTGTTTGTTTCCCAGTGCTCTGCATTGAACAAATATTGACTGAGTAATTTTTTAAAATGTGTTATGAAAAGATAAAAGCAACTCACAAAGGCTTCTTCTTCCCCACTTTGCTGGACCCGGATGCCCGGCTGTCTGGGCCCCCCCAGGTGGCAGGGGCTCTCCACCTGCCCACCAGCGTGCCAGCCCTGCAGGACTTACCTGGGGAGCCTGCAGGCCTGACCACTCCCTGCATGGCTGTGGGCTCTTCCCGCCTGTGGAAGCCCAGTGAGGATGAGGAGGTGCAGGTCTGAAACGACCAGGAAGCTCAACCAGGGGCCTGGGGGTCCACGGGCAGGGGCCGTGCACTCTGGGTGCCCAGGCCAGGGCTGCCCTCTGCGACCACTGCATGAGGGGTGGGATTGTGGAGCAGACATGACAAGAGAAGCCCTAGTGTGGGGAGCGGGGAGCCAGGGTGTCCTGGTTGTGGGGGGGCGTGCTTGGCAGGGCTGGGTGGCCTAGGAAAGGAAGTGCATTTGGGGCCCTTGAGTAGGACATTCATGGGCAAGGGATTAGGATGCAATGTGGACAGTGACTATGGGGGGGGCAGGGACCGTCCCAGTTAAGTACTAAAGTTACTCTGATGATGGCAAGGGTATGGGCAGGCTCAGGAGGGGACTGACCTGTGTGCCAGGTGCCAAGACCTTGGCCAGTGAAATGCTGGTGATGGGGGATGAAATATCTTGCTCAGGAAGAGGGGCATCGGCCAGGACTGCACCTCCTGGCCATGTGACTGTCAGGAGGGGGATGAGCAGGACCCACTAGGAAGGCCTGTCACCAGGGTTAGGAGGGCTGGGGTTGATGACACAGGTGATTTCAGGGCCAAACCGAGGGTTCTGGGGGACAGGTGCAGCTGGGGGCAGACAGCAAGCATGGGGTAAGACAAGGGTCCTGGGAGGAAGGGCTGATGCCTCCGGGGTTGAGCACAGTGCAGTGACAGGGGCAGAGGCCCTGGATGTGGGAGCTTCTGTCCAGGCCTGGCCTAGGGCGGCAGAGACACCAAGGGTAGGGTTCTGGCAGGCACGCTGTGGGCCTCTTGGGTTGGAGCCATGAGATGGGAACCCCAGCGGGGGCGGGTCTACAGGAGGAGGGCCTGACAGCCATGCCCAGGAGCATGGCTGGCCTCTCTGAGCCCTGAAGAAGCTGCTTCACATGGAGTGATGCGGACAGCTTTTTTTAAAGATCCCGGTGGTGGTGGGCGGGGAGGATGGGCTGGCCCAGAGATGGCACGGGGCTGCCAGGGCTTGGCCGGGAGGGCAGGGGGGACAGTGGACTCCCAGGCTGAGGCCCCGGCTGGCCTGCTGATGGTGAACCCGGAAGGGCCGGGTGTGGGAGTTCAGGGAAGGACAAATCCATGAAGGACGTGGATTTGTTTAGTGGTAGGTGCAGGCAATATTTAACGGAGAAAGAGATGGTAAAACATGTAATTAGCTGATGCGCAGCACTGGCTGCTGGGTATCACTGTGAGAGGCACTGAAACCACCAAGATGAGCGGTCCGCTCACGAGGGAGCCCGTTAGAGGGCTGAGTGGTCTGGGGTGGACGGAGACCTGGGAGGAGGCCCAGGCTCTGCAGTTAGAGTGGGGGTGGGGGGTGGGGAGGGATACCTCCTGGCTCGGGCTCGTGACCAAGGGCCAGGTGATTCAGTGTTCCATGTCCTCATCTATAAAATGGGCTGTGAGTCATACACACTTCAGGGGGCGGCTATGATGGTGAATCGAGGTGGAGAGGGCTGAGCACCAAGCACACCGCCTGGCGGGAGAGCTTCACTGATGCTGTCATTGTCAATACAGCCATCATTGTCCTCTCCACCGTCACCATCGCCAGCATCATCATCACCATCACCTTCATCATCACCATCACCACCACCACCTTCATCACCACTATCACCTTCATCACCATCATCATCACTATCACCTTCATCATCACCTTCATCATCATCATCACCATCATCACCATGGACACCACCTGCACACTCTCATAACCATCACGATCATCACCTGCATCATAGGAGTCACCAACAGCATCGCCACCATCATCATTGTCCTATTAATGTCCCCTTTTTCTTCCCTCTCTTGTCATTGGAGCACAGTGGACACATAGCATTGTATCAGCTCTAGGTGTGCAACACCACGGCGGCACATTTGCACACTAGAGAAATGATGTTCACAATAAGTCCAGGTAACACCCGCACCACACACATTTACACATTTTTCCCTGCGACTCCCACGCACAAAGCACAGCGTCATTAACTGTCGTCGCCAGCTTGTATGATGACGTTACTGTCCTCGTTGTTAGGTCTAGAAACAGCTGTGCACGGCGACGTGGTGTGTGTCAGAGCTCGGTGCTCACTCGCTCCAAGGCAAGGACAAAGGACAAGAGGAGGCCCTGACCTGCCCGGTGCTGGGCAGCTGCGGTGCGGCCTTGGCTGGGAGTCAACGGTGGCTGACAGCCGTCGCGCCCGGCATGCCCCACCTGCTGCGTTGCCTCGGGAGGGGAATCTCTCCCGTCTGCTGCTCCTCCAGTACTGCCTCAGCAAACCCAGGAGACAAACGGACGAGCCCTAAGCACGCCTTCGCCAGTCAGCGCGTATGCCTGCTGTCCTTGCCTTCGGCACAGGCATGGGATGACAGCGCCCTCCCTTGGGGGGCTCATAGTCTGTGGAGGACAGCAAATGGGCCTCAGCCGTCCCCGCCACCCATGAGGATGCACATGGAGTGGCATGGGGGTGCAGGTGTGACCCTCATCCTGGGCACAGAGGCTCACGAAAGCTGTGCAGGAGAGAGGCTCTGAAGTGACAACACCCCAGGATTCTGGGTCTCCAGACCAAGAGAATGGGGAGCCGTCCGGAGGCGCCCTGGAGAAGGTGACCCTTGCCTTGGACAGAGGAATGTCAGAATGGCATGGGTCCTTCTGGGGGTCTGGACCAGATCAAGACATCAGCTGGAGGTGGGAAGGAGCCCAATTTGTGCCTCGGACCATGGGGACTGGGCTCAGGGAAGTGGGGAGCTGGCCTCCAGATTCTGGACACAGATGTTGCTGCATGGGGGACAGACATGACTGTGACATCACCTGCAACATCTCAGACCTGCAGAGAGGTTGGCCGCCTGCCCGCCTCCTCCCTCCCCCGGGCCGGCTGGCCAGACCCCCCTGCCCACCCGACCACTGGCCTGCACAGAGCGTCTGCCCTGGAGCTCAGCTGAGCATGTGGTCTTCAGAGATGCGCCCGACCACCTCCTCTGGCAGCGCTGCCGTGACCTCCGCTGCCCAGGTCAGGTCTCCCTGTACTCCGCAGGCGCGGGGTCCCTGCCCCCATCTTCCTGCTGCACAGAACATGGGGCTGAGGTCCCATACTGCTGTTACTCATGGGCAGTGCCCACCGCTCCAAAGGCAGGGTCTGCAGGGATCCCCCATGTGCTGCGTGAGTTCTGGGTCTTGCTGTTTCGACAGACACAGAGCACGTGCCCTTAGCTGGGACCTTGATGGGCTACCAGAGGTGCTGACTTGTTCACTGCTTCCAACGGCCCCCACGGAGTGATGTCATCCTATCCACAGGACGTTCAGACTCAGAAAGGCTGAGCAGCTGACCCGCAGTCACACAGCATGTACCTGGTGAGGACGGGGGGTGGCGTGATAAGCCGGGCCCAGGAGCTCTGCCAAGGTCAAGTCTTCCTCTGCCATTTACTGGCTGGGTGGCCTTGAGCACATCATGCCCCCACCCAAGCCTCCACATCCCCACCCTGCTCAGTCAGCACAGGGTGGCGCTCCTCACGGGCCAGTGGCCATCCCTCTGCCCCAGGACGTCCTCATCTGTCTGGACCCTCTGCCCGAGTTCTCAGCAAAGCAGCGAAGGCCACGTGTCTTTGTCCCCAGGGCCCTACCGACCTCCACTGACCCCTCCCAGGCAAGTCACCAGGGCTGCCAGCACCGTGCCCTCCCCTGTTTACACCCCCCTCCCTGAGCCCGGGCCCACTGAGTGACCTGCGGTGGCCGCCACCTTCTTGCTGCCCCAGTGAGTCCGTGATTAGACACACGTCTTCACTTCCTGCCACGGAGCTGTGAGCTGGTCCATTCCGTGGAGGAAAAGTGGTTTTCTGTGATCACCGGGGAGAGGAGGCGGCCACGCGGCCCTGCCATGGGTCTCCCTCCGCGGGTCATTTAGGCCTCGCACCCACCAGGCCGGCAGCAGCTGCACTGGCCTGCTGGGCGCAGACAGAGCCTCTCTACCCGTCTACCCCCTCCACTGTGGCTGGTCCCCTCGCCAGAGGGACAGAGACGGTGGCAAAACCAGCCCAGGCTGGTGATATTCCCTGTGGGCGTGGCTGAGCTCAACAGGAGGGGACACACAGGGCTACCGAGAAAAAGGGGGAATAATGCCAAGGGAAAAAACACCCCAAATAACTCTTACACACGGGTGTGTAAGCATGGGGTTGGCCAAAGTCCACAGTCTTGTCTTCTGGTAACACGAGACGCGTTTTTCGTTTTCACCAGCAACTGTGCCGACCCGGGTGTTCTGAGTGTCTGCCACCTCCCCATGGAAGCACTTCGTCACAGGCAGGGTCTCCTGGGCCCTCCCAGGACGCTGAGCTCCAGGCTCTGATGAACCGTCGTGACAGTGGCCGCTGTCCACCAAGCGAACCGGGAGGCCTCTGCACAAAGCCCACGTTCCCTCGACCTGGGCGAGCAGACCCAGCCCCGAGGAAGAGTGTGTAGCAGCCCCGGGGGGTTGGGGGAGGGGGGGTGGGGGCGGCACCACCTACCAGGAGCTCTGGCTGCTGCTTCCTGACCCAGCAGCCCAGAGAGGTGGCAACGGGCGTGAGGCCTCAGGGTCACCAAGTGCCTGAGCAGCCGCTGAGCCCTGGTCCTTCCGTGCCTCACTTCTACCCCGTGGTTGTCCAGGGCTGTCAGCAGGAGGCCTGTGGGGAAGGAGGGACGGTCCCAGGGAGAGGGACCCGCTCAGCTGCTCAGACAGCAGTGCCTGCACCTACCACTGAGGGCCAGGTGATGGTGGGCCACCAGCTTGGGGGCAGAGGCTCCAGGAGTGGAGGGAGGGAGGAGGGAGAGGCATAATAAACATTGGAGGTGGACCAGGAGTCCAGGTCACCTCCCCCAGGGCCCACCTGTCCCCCATGGCCCGGGACCAGGCAGTGGCTGGGTGTGGGGAGAAGTCACCCCAGGGACCTGTCTGACCAAGGGGAGCAGCATGCCCTCAGCAGGGTGGTGAGGCGGAGGGGCCATGCTGAAGCTGGGTGCTGTTTTGGGACTGCCACCATCCCCCTGCATGAGGCCAACCCTGCTGGGTTGTGCTCCCCAGCCACATGCGATGCCACGGAAGCCTGGGGTTGGTCAAGAATGAATTCAGAATGTCACACACGCATGCACACACATGGGGCCTCCTGCTGAGTTGTGACGGGGCACCTGGTCTGCCTTTGCTTACATGTGTTAGTGGGAGAGAATTTTATTTTTAACAGCAATACATGTCTATTAATAAAAATATTAGCCTGTTAAAGTGCAATTCCAGAGGGAAAAATTTCCGTGGAGAACATTCCAGCTTATGTGAGGAATACAAATGACTCCTGTCTGATGTGAATTACGGCTCCAGTGCCTGCCCCCGAGACGGGGGGTGCCACGGGCCTCTGGGCCAGGGGTCAGGCGGAGTGTGGAGGACCAGGGTGTCCCCCAACCTGTTAGAGACGTGTCAGGGGACAGGTGGCTGGGGGATGTCCTTCACACATCAGCGGGGCTCACTGCCCCCCCTCCCACCCAGAAGTGGCACTGGGCCTGGAACGCTGGGGAGATAGGAGGAGGGTCCTGTCTCTCAGACCCAAACACAGGGGCCCCCAAGGGAGGACCCCAACTTAGAGTGAGGGACCTGACTCGCTGGGATGGGAGCTTCCCATGAGAACTGAGGTGGGGAAGGTGCATTCACACCATGGACTACGAGGAAGGAGCTAGTCCTGGCACGGATTCCTCAGGGCTCCGGAGCCCACGGAGCCCACGGTCAGCATGTCCTGGGACAGCCTGTCTTTGGCTGGACGCTCGGGCGTTCTTTGCTTGCTACCAACACGAACATTTCGGGATCACCTGCGTGAAGATGCCTCCTCCCAGAAGTCGCTCCTCACTTCACAGTCGCGCAGTCTGCCTGCTTCGTTTCTGTGAGGTTATCGGCCGAGCCTCACTAAGGTCCTCAGGCCCCTCCAGTCGTGCGCGTCCCCTGCTCTCCTTCGCCTCGCCTGACCCGCAGGCGTGGCTCCCTCTGGCTGCCCCTCCCGAAGGAACGAGGCAAAGCTAGGCCCAGACTTTGGCTGGGGTGCCCCGTTTCCGTGTTCAGACGACCGGCTTCATCTTCTTTGTTCCCTTCCCGCTATTTCTTTTCTGTTCGTTTCTTCTTTTAGCTTCTGGGGCTGGAATTTAACCGGCAGTTGTTGCTCGCTATTGTCTGGGACGTGTATTTATAGCTAAGACTGGCCGCCAAATACTCAAATACTAGCCTGCTTGGTTGCCATCAATTTCTAAATATTTTTAAACTTTTCAATGTGAGGGCTTTTTTTTTAACTCGTGATCATTTCATCAAGTTTTGGAAGTTTTTGGTCACTTTTTCATCAAATGTTTATTTCTGGCCCGCTGCGGCAGACTGCCAGCCGCTGTCCCGCGTGCGCTCTCAGGCTCCCCCTCTGCGCTCGGGCAGGCATCTCTCTCCCTGGGTCTGTTCTCGAGTGACCAACACTCTGCCACGTCCAGTCCGCTGTCAACGCCGTTCAGCTCTGCCTCATTTCCATGATGGCAATTTTCGGTTCAAGAGCTCCCCTTGGTTCTTTTTCATGGTTTTCATTTCTCTGCCGAGATGAACTCTCGCTAGTAAGATTATATTGGGTTGGCCAAAAAGTTCGTGTTTTTTTTCTCTGTAAAATAAAAGACACATTTTTCATTTTCACCAAAAACTTCATTGATTTGGATGTTTTGAGGCTGACTCCCACGTGGTAGAATGTGGCTTGTTCTCAATGAAGCTCCCGATTTGATCGCTACCGACTTCAACTGGTCTCCCCGACCGTGGGGCATGGTCCAGCGAGAAATCTCCAGCAGGAGACTTGGCAATCACTTTTGACACATTCGATCCGTCACGCACTGCACAAATAGTTTTTTGAGTTTCAGATGCATTTTTACCTTTCTTGAAATAATAGAGCATAATACGCTGAAAATGTTGTGTCTTTTCTTCCATCTTCAATATTTAAATGGCTACCCCAAAATTCACCCATTTTGATACGTTTTTTTTAAATGCACTCTGATAGGACAGCCGCCACGATACAATGTAACAAAACTGTTCCGAAAGCACTTAGCCCAGCACCACGGCAGCCATCGCACAGGGAAAACGAACACGCTTGCCTGGCAGCCCGGGATCTCCTTTCAGCCTCTGGAGATGACTTCCTGTGTAAATGCGTCATAGCCGCTCTGCGGTCTTCGCTACACCCAGACCCCAGGCCCTCCCAGGCTCTGTCTCCATCACCTGTTCCATTTTCTTGGCCATGAGCCACATCTCTGCCCCTTGGCTCTGTGCAGGCGTCTCTGGTCAAGCTCTGCACGCCGTGGGCGGTGTGTGGTGAAGACTGGAGACCCCGCGTTCTCCCTCGGGTGAGACTCGGCCCTCAGCTGGCAGCTGTGACTGGGTACCGCCGGAGCCTGGCTGCGGGCACGGTGGGGTCCAGTCTGGGGGGCATAGGGGCAGCATGAGCCCACCCACTCCATGCGCCCTGTGGCTTGGTCAGGGGGCATCCCGAGTCCGTCATGTCGCAGGGCTCGGCTCCTCCTCCAGGGTCTCAGCACGTCTGGGGTCCCCTCCTCGCACACAGCGTCCGGTCCTCTGCCTCCCTGCCTCTCTGATCCCGGGGCCCTCAGGCACCCCGCAGGCTGGTTTCTGCCCTGGGAGCCCCGAGGGGCAGCTGTGCCCTCTGCAGATTCAGCTCTCCAGTTGAGCCTGGGAACCGTCCCCAGGAGAGTGCCGGGCAGCCGTGGGCCTCACCTTCGATGTCCCCCATCTCTCAGGGACATGCTCTGGCACTCCCTTCGGCCTGCTGCTGGAAGGGCCAGCTTCGTTTATTTGGAAGTGTCACGGCTGTTGGTGGCAGGAAGGATAAGGCTGCACCACCCGCCATATCGGGGCAGATGAGAGGTCCCTCCAACCCGTGAGGCCTCTGGGATGGGGTAATAGTTTTGTTGTAACTGAGGCACACGGTAGAGCAATCGGCACTCGAACCCTGAAGAGTCCCGTCCGCTGAGCTTTGCTGCGTTTTGGCCTTTCCCTCCTTCCCCACCTACCCTCGGGAGCAGCCCCTGCCACGGCTCCAGTGCCCTGGGCTGTGAGTCTCTGGGAGCCTCAGCCAGCGGGACACACACCGGGCACTGGTTTGTGCCTAATGTGTCCATGACCACGTCCTGGCAAGTCACCACTGTCACTGTGCATGTCGGCGGCCTTTTTCTGTTCCTTATCCCACAGCTTCCCATTGTCCAAGTACCGCAACTCTGACAGTCTGTTCTTTGGTTCACAGACGTGCAAAACAATATGTCAAGTACGGGTTTCCCAAGGTCACGCACGCGTCAGGGTGGGTGCCGTGGGCGGGGGCAGTGGTCTTGGTGCAGACTGAGACGGGGTGGGGGGGACACCGAAAAGCACAGTGACAGTGGTGATGAGCCAGGTGGTCCCTGCTATTCTGAGACCGTTCCATGTCATGCTGGTGCCTGGGCTGTCCCTTCTGTGCAGTATCTGGGCCCACACCGCTAGAAGAGAGGAAAGCAGACAGGGGACACAGCCTGGCCCCCACTTATCCAATGAACATGGTGCTGGAGGCAGATCCGATACAAGCTGTCTCTCGGCTCGGGCTGTGCAAGGGCCTCGAAATTGATTTCAGGAGCAGACGCCTCTTCCCGGGCAGACAGGGAATGGGGTTTGCATTGGATTTGGCCTGCAGACACCGCACCTGGCTGGGTGGCGGGTTCTAACAAGCTGCAGAGGTGGCAGGAGGGTGGGGGTCCAGGAGGAGGAACCTCTCTGGGTTGACCCTGCTCCCTGCCACCCACAGAACAGTGGGAGCACGCTCCACACTTCCCTGGGGGATGGGGGGCCCATGTGCCCACTGTCGGCACAGAGAGCCCTGAGCCCTTGTGGGCAGGAGTGCTGCGTGCCGGAGCACACGCTCAGACTGGCCAGGACAGGCCTCCACATTCAACAACGGAGCTGCAGACATCCTGGCCAGAGGCTGGACAGATTCTGGGGACAGCTGAGAAGGCACCCGCCTTGGGGCAGTGATTCTACCCCATTGCAAGAGCACCTGATAACAGCCCCCACTCTGGGCCTTATTTCTACCAACGTGGGCAGCTGGGCATGGAGATTCTGAGCCCCCGAGTCCCCTGCCCACAGCTCTTTAAACAGAACTGCGCTTGGCTCTGCTCACTGGGCCCGGTCGGGGTGAGGGGCTGCCCAGCCCCCCTGGCCATGCCTGCTGGGAAGCGGCGTTATTTAGTGGTTGAGAGCCACATCCAGCAGAGAGAGGTATGAATCAGGACCCTCGGCAGGCCACCTCACTGCTCTGAGACTCAGTTTCCTCATCTGTAAAACGGGGTTATCAAATGGAGCCGACCTAGAAACAACCCTCGGGCCTGCAGTGGATGGAGTTTCCCTGCAGGGGGGCAGAGCCTGGGCTGTGGACTCAGCCGGTTCCTGCTGTGGGGACGTTGGCGTCCTGGCCCTGCCTGGCACCGTGACCCATGCTGTGTGACCTAGAATGAGCAGTCTGCACTCTCTGAGCCTGAGTTATGAAATCAGAAGTGAAATTGAACAGTACAACCATGCTTCCCCGCACGACCCGTCCCAGGAGAGGGGTGCCTGCATGTTCCAGCGCCGCTCCAGGCACTGCCGATGGCACCAAGGTGGACAGGGGCTGGGCCTCCCAGGGGGACTCACACAGAAGTGGCGCCGACACAGGGCAGAGCTGGGGGCTGAGAGGCGAGAAGCTGGCCCACACTGACCAGAGACAAATACACAGATTGGCATGGTCCCCTTCCCCCATCCCCCGTCACCTTGAACAGCAAAGCTCTGCATCAAAATGGCAAAGGCAACCTCACAGACACGGGTGACCCGCCTGGGAGGCACGACACTGAAGAAGGAAGAAGTGTGGGCTCCGTCGGTGTCGTCCCCACTCACCCTGGAGGCCCTGACCGGGAGCAGCATGGGGCCGGCCCCAGGGCCATTCCCGCCTGCCCTTCAGAGGCTGGAGCGCGTGTCTGGCAGTCCTTGCCTCGGCTGAGCAGCAGGGTGGGAGGTGGCTTGCCTGTCTCGTCAGCCTCAGCTGTGCCGTGACCATGGCGGCTGCAGCCTCAATAGGGAGCAGGAGGCCAAGAGGGGAAATCAGATCTGATGAGGCCCTGTCTCATCCCCGTGTGTGTAACAGAAGGATGTCGTGTTGCGGTCCCAGGAAGGGACCCCCCACAGCCCTGGGCAGCTGTTCCCCGTGCGGGGCCCCGGAGGAAAATGCCTCTCCTTCCAAAGCCTCGTCTCCAGGGCCTTGCAGGATGGCCTTGGGCACTGGAAGGAAGCACTTGTGGCTGCAATTTCTCAGGACGTCTGAAGGTTCCGTACACTTCGCAGGGCGACCTGCAACCCATGGCCCAAAGTCCCCCGTGTTGGGGCAGGAAGAAGGCAGGCCGTGGGCCAGGGGCAGATAGGCTGCAGTCTGCTCCTTGAGCCTCCTGACCTCACTGGACCTGAGGCCCACCTGGGGCAGGGGCTGCAGGCTCCCGTCACCCTGTCCCTCCTCAGCTGGGAAAAGCAGGTGCTGACGGGTATGTGGCATGGGCAGGCGAGGCTCAGTCTGTGGACACGGGGCTCCGTCAGCCCTTGGGCTGGACCATGGTTTGCAAGGCTGAGTGTGGCACCGTGTACATGACACATTTACGGGACAGCCAGCCTGCACAGCCAGGGGATACAGCCCTGAGGCTCACAGCCCTCTGTGGCATGGTGGCTGTCATGTACCTGTTTGCAGATGAGGACAATGACCCTGGACAGGCTACGTGAAATCCATGGCCAGCCTGCTGGTTAGGAGCAGAGCTGGGAATGGAGCCTAGGCCTGGGGAGAGCTTGAAGTGCCAGCAGCTGCTCAGAGCTGACCCAACATTGTCCCTCAACACACCATCCCTGCCTTCCCCTCCCCACTGGCCCTCGCTCCCCCCATGCCTGAGGAAGTCCTGCGTGACCCAGGGCCTGAGGGATTCAGGGCCTGAGCGAGGTGTGAGGGCTCAGCTTGCCCAGCTCTCAGCTCAGCCTCCAGCCCCACTGGCTTCAATCTCCAGCTTCTTGGGATAACCCAGGCCCTCCAGGGATCCACGGCGGTGCCACCAGATCCTTCATGGTCAAAAAACGGCTGCAGCCTCACACCCATCAGGAAAGAGCACCTCTACTCCATGAGCCCACCAGTGGCCACATCCATGCTTGGACAATCTCGAGCCTCTGCTCATCCCTGAGGCAATCATGTGACGGGGAGATCAGATCTGCTGTTGGCCAGTCCTGCACCCTGTGCTTGTCTCTGACATCAGGCGAGGTCCGCCCACACCGTGTGGGCTGAATGGGGGAGAAGTGGCTTCTCCAGCAAGACTGGGCAGGAGGACAGGACTTTCAGAAAGAAGAGGGCATAGAGGTCGGGGTGGCAACCATAGATGTGCCGTCAAGGACACCCCTCTCTGTGCTCCCCCACATGGCCCCTCCTGGCGACCTGGCCTGGCCCGGCCTCGGCCTTGGAGAGGTTCCTGCAGAGCCTCTCCCTTCCCTTGCACTTCCTGATTGTCCTCCCAGGAAATGCAAACGGGGCCAATGGAGTCCCCCTGGGAAACGAGTCTTCGCCATGGGGAGTGAGTCTGGAAGGGATGGGGGGGACCTAGCCACCTAGCAGGCACACAGGGGTTGCCAGAAGGGCGAGCAGGTGGTGGGCTCTGCACCCGGGAGGGGGTGGCCAGGGCCCAAGGAGTGGGAGGGCCCTGGAGGAGGCGGCAGCAGACTCTGGCACCGTGGGAAGTGAGCCAGCCCGGCCCTGGGTCTGTGCCGCCGCTCCGGGGTTCCTCGGCTGGGCAGTGAGGCTTGGGGGCAGGGTGCCCGCCCCGGAGCGCACCCCCCTGATTGGGGTGGAAGGAGTGGGGTCGGGGCTGTCAGGCTGACACCTCCCATCAGCTCTGCAGAGCGTTTTTAACGCACCCCATTTTCCTGTAATTTCAGACTGTGCTGGTCTGTCAGACCCTGCCTTCAGTACTGACGTGCGCGCCTTTGGGCCGCTCACATGGCTCGGCACAGCGTGGTGGCCTCATAGTTTCTCCAGGGACACCCCGCCTCGAGGCACAGAGAGGCGGGGTCGCCTCCTCCGGACCCCATGGCGGCCCTTGCTCGGGCTCCTCTGATGCCCCAACCCCCAACCCCTGACCTCGCTCTGCACTCTCTCAGCCTCTGAGAGACCTGGCCTGGGACTCAGGGGCCCTTGTCTCACGTCACGTCACTTGCGCGCTCTGGTCCAGGCCCTCCCCCGCATCTGACGCAGCCCCAGGATCCTGGACAGGCGCCCACCTCCCACGTCTGAAGGTCACCATCGAGTCTCCGCTGGGATCCAACCCTGAGTTGAGCCCTGTGGGAGGAAAGGAAGAAAGGGGGTTTCTGTTGACAGGGACCTTGGGGCCTTGGTGGAAACATATGGGACTCATGCACACTAAGTGTAGTCAGACTGAGGAAAGGCTGTGTGCTGTGGGCTGGGCAGTCAGGGAAGGCTGCCTGGAGGAGGAGGGCCTGTGTCCCTCACTCTGCCCCGCCCCAACCAGATGTTGTCCATGCTGGACAGGGTAGTCCCAACCACGTGTTTCCTTCCCGGTGCTCCCTTGAGCAAAGAAAGGAGTAAGTGAACGGACACTGGAAGCCGCTGTCTTCGCTCTCCCAGCTGGCTGCAGGGTCATTTTTTCTATGCCCCACCCCTCACAGAGTGGTCCATCAGCATCGCCAGGGGGCTGCGTAGAAATGCAGAGTCTCTGACCCCCCAGGCCCACAGAACGGGAACCCGCCATGCACTGGTGTGCAGGCCACATCAGAGAAGCTCTGCTCAAGGACACCAATGTCCCTGAGTCTGGAGATTCAACCTCTGTGGCTCCTTATCACCTGCAGAATGACAGCTGCAGGCTACCCTCTGACTCAGCTCTGTGCACCTGTGGGCGTGAGCCCCGGTGTCACACCTTGCAGGGGTCACTGCCTCTGCCCCAAACCCCCCGCAGTGCCCCAGTCTTGCCAATGCTCAAGACCCTCCCCAAGCGTCCTGCTGTGATTATCACACCCTCTGTCCCCCTACCTGTGTGCCCACCTCCCAAAGGTCCCTTCTCCCAAAGGCAGAGCCACGTGAGACTCAGCTCAGTCCCAGCCCTGTGTACACTCGGCACCCAGCAGGGGGTCCATGGAACAGCCACAACAGGAAGGAGCAGATTTGCCCCGACTCAAGGAGCCCCTGCTCACAGGGGAGATGCGGCTCCACCCGAAACTTCGGTCCTAAAGAGAGGACACGGCTCAGCCTCTGGCGGCTGTAATCTCGTTAAGGGTAAAAAACGTTCTGCATGAAGGTGACTTCCGAACGCAGGCGGAGGCCCACAGGGCCCGGGCAGTGAATGCGGTGCACCCAAGGTTGAAATTAGAAAAAAACGCATTAACCCAGTGGCTTAAATGAAATCACTGCCACATCTCTTTGCAAATTATGTCCTTCGTTCATATTGTTCCTCGTCCCATTGGTGGTGCTCGTCTCCCGCCCCATGAACTAGGAAGTGGCAGAGAAATGACAAGGGGCCCACCTGCGTCCTCGGGAGGCTCTGTGGGTGCCACAGAGCCTGTGGGCCTGTTCCTCCCACCCAGGGGTCTCCGCACACCAGGGACTGAAATCAGAAACTCCCAACACGCAGGATCTTTGGGTAAGGGTAGGAGCGGTTCTTTCTGACCTGAAATCCTGTTTTTAGGACATTTGGTGATCCAGACATCTGTGAATGTGACTGCCTGGTTGTTAGCCAGATGTGAAGGTCTCCACAACCTGGTCAACACCCCAGTGTCCCTACCTTTTCAGCAGGTGACAAGGAGGCCCCTCCTGCCCACTTGCCCGCCGGGGCTGCCCCTCACTTTTTGTCCTCCAGCAGCCTCTGGCTCTGTGCCATGGCTCCTATCCATGGACGCGGCTTCCCCGCCGACCACCACGGTGTCAGCCTTCGGCCCGGGGCCCACGCCTCCCTCCCTCCGCCTGGGTAATGCTCCTCATCTTCCTGACGCAGCTCACAAGTCACAGGCTCTGGGAAGCTCTCGCTGCTGGCTTCGCTGTGCTGCACTTCCGTGTCCATGCCATTTCCTCTTCGAATGTGAGCCTCCCAAAGGCAGCTTCCTGGTCTCTGTGCTGCCTTGTCAGCAAGTGAAAAGGAGATATCCTGTTAATGCCGTCCTAAGTCTGGACACCGGGTTTTCCTGTCATCTGGCCCATTCTGGAGATACATAGGGGCATCATGGTCAAGGGCTTCGGTCCTGGGGTCTGAGGTCGTAGCTTCAAACCCATCTGGGTCAGTTGCTGTCCAGGCAGCCTTGTCCCTCTTGTAGCCTCTCTGTGCTCAGCTTGTCATTCTTAGGGGAGGACAATGGGCAGGCCACCCCCAGGCCACTGTGGGGACCAGACGTGGTGCCTGTGCGGGAATGGGCAGGGGCTGGTGCACTGGACAATGCTGGCTGGCGCCGGCTGCAGTCTGGAGCTGCCGGACAGCTGGGCATGCTCTGGCACTACTGGCAGGAGCAGCACACTCACGGGGTTGGGGGGTGTCACGCCTTCTAGCACCGTGGGGATGGAGCCGTGTGACTGGACGGCCCCCCAGACGACAGGAGAGGGGACGTGATGGTTCTGGCTCCTGAGCCAATCCCGTCAGGAGCCAAGCATGATGGAGACAACCCAATCATAGCACAGAGGAAGGAGACTCAGGGTTCGACACAGAAGTCCAAACTTGTGTAGGAAAACTGCCATCCCATTTCAAACACATAAAGTCTTGATTTAAATGGAAGCCCTCCCCCTGGTTATAAATATATGGTAAAGCTTAAAACCAAGAGATCACTGTAAAGAGTTGCATGATGTATAAAAATGAGTTTGAGGCTTGGAAGATGCATGAGAAGGTCCGAGATGGTATTACGGGAGTTTCAGAAGGAGACAGAATGAGTGAGAGACAGGAGGTACTCCTGGAGATCTCGGCTACAAATGTTCTAGAGCCAAAGAGAGGTGTAAGTCCTCAGCTGAGAGAAGCACAGTGTATTCTAAGCAAGATACACGCGACAGACCCACCACAAGATACACTTTAGTGGAATCGCCAGACCTCAGAGACAAAGCCTTGGAAGTGGTGGGAGAGAAGAGATGAGGGCACACATGGGGGGCCACTCAGGGTTGCTGAGAGGCAACCTAATAACACACTCAGATGACTGAGGAAAAATAATGCTTCACCCAGAATTCTACACCCAGCCAGGCTATCACTCAAGGAGGGTAAAACGAAACGGTTCAGACATACGAAGACTGGGAGAGATCACTAACTCCCAGCTGCCTGGAAAGAACTAACAGACAATGTCATTCAGCCAAGATTAAAACAAAAACAGGGGAAATGAGTTAAAACTCAAGAGGTAAAAAGGATGCATTGACTGGTAAAATATGTTTGTGAATATAACTCACTACTAACTGTAAAACCCCACTGACCTTCTATGCTCACGAAAAGAGGGTAACACAAAGCCTCCCCGATCATTAGTGATGGGAGTGAGTGTTCAGAGCTTAAAGCTTGGAGCTGTCCTGGTCACCCGTACCAGGAGGACGGAAATTCCGAATGGCCCTAAACTCGGAAATTTTAAAAATGCATTCTGTTATATTTTTAACCACTGAAATGTTAAAAATATACTGCATTGTTGCCAAACCTGCTGAGACATTAACAGAAAGGTATCAATCCAGAAGAAGGCAAGGAAGGATAAAAAATAAAAAAAAAAACAAAAACAGCAACATCAAAATAAGATGATAGAAATAAGTCTACACTAATCAATTAGAATAAATACAAGCATATCCAGAAACAATATAAAAATTGGAATATAAATGGAATTTATATGTCTTCATATAGAAAGGTTAAAATAAAAGTGCAGATTACTAATCATGATAAAATATTCTAACAATTATGTAAATAGGTACACTGTGCCTCCTCGAACAACTAAAAGAAGGACAATAACAAATTTAAACACAAAAAAACAACCAGAACTGACAGAAAGTCAAACTGTATGGAAGTCCGACAACCAAGGAGTTAAAGAAGAAACATTCATCCAGATCAGTGGGAGGGGCGGAGACAGACAGCCTGGCAGAGAGGACTTGCAGCAGGGCAGTGGCTGGGGGATCAGGTGGTCCCACATTCTTGTGCAGATAAACCAAGAGGAACACCTGAGGAGTGAGACAGACCACACAACCCTCGGTCCCAGCGCCAGGAAATAAGGCCTCAAAACCTCTGACTGGAAACACCTGTGGGGGTTGCAGTGGCAGGGGAAACTCATCGCCTCACAGGAAAACTCATTGGAGAGCCCCACAGGGTCCTAGAACGTACACAAACCACCCACCCAGGAATCAGCATGAGAAGGGGCCCAATTTGATTGTGGGTGGTGGCAGAAGTGACTGAAAGCTGGCCAGGAGCTGAGCAAGCGGCGCTGTTCCCTCTCAGGCCCCTCCCCCACTGACAGTGCCACAACACAGCGACATGGGTTGCCCACTCTAGTGAATACCTAAGGCTCCGCCCCTTACTTCGTAACAGGTGCACCAAGACCAAAAAAAAAAAATGGTCCAAATGAAAGAACAGATCAAAGCTCTGGAAAAAAATACAGCTAAGCGATGAAGAGATAGCCAACCTATCAGATGCACAGTTCAAAACACTGGTAATCGGGATGCTCACAGAAATGGTTGAGTAATGTGCAAAACAGAGGAAAAAGTGAAGGCTATGAAATGGGAAATAAGGGAAAAAGTACAGGGAACCAACAGTGACAGGAAGGAAACCGGGACTCAAATCAATGATTTGGAGCAGAAGAAAGAAAGAAACATTCAGCCAGAACAGAATGAAGAAACAAGCATTCAAAAAAATAAGGAGAGGCTTAGGAACCTCTGGGACATCTTTAAACGTTCCAACATCCTAATCATAGGAGTGCCAGAAGGAGAAGAGGAAGAGCAAGAAATTGAAAACTTATTTGAAAACATGATGAAGGAGAACTTCCCCAACCTGGCAAAGGAAGTAGACTTCCTGGAAGTCCAGGAAGCTCAGAGAGTCCCAAAGAAGTTGGACCCAAGGAGGAACACACCAAGGCACATCATAGTTACATTACCCAAGAGTAAAGAAAGGAGAGAATCTTAAAAGAAGCAAAAGAAAAGGAGACAGTCACCTACAAAGGAGTCCCCATCAGACTGTCAGCTAATCTCTCAAAAGAAACCTTACAGGCAAGAAGGGGCTGGAAAGAAGTATTCCAAGTCATGAAAGGCAAGGACCTACATCCGAGATTACTCTATCCAGCAAAGCTATCATTTAGAATGGAAGGGCAGATAAAGTGCTCCCCAGATAAGGTCAAGTTAAAGGAGTTCATCATCACCCAGACATTATTATATGAAATGTTAAAGGGACTTATCCAAGAAAAAGAAGATCAAAAATATGAACAGTAAAATGACAATAAACTCACAACTATCAACAACTGAACCTAAAAAAAGCAAAAACAAAAACGAACTAAGCAAACAACTAGAACGGGAGCAGATTCACAGAAATAGAGATCACACGGAGGGGAGAGGGAGGGGAAAAATACAGGAATAAGAAGCACAATTAGTAGGTACAAAATAGACAGGGGGGCATTAGGAACAGCATAGGAAATGGAGAAGCCAAAGAACTTACATGTATGACCCGTAGACATGAACTAAGGAGGGGGGGGGAATGTGGGTGGGAGGGGTGTGAAGGATGGAAGGAAATAAGGGGGGGAAAGTGGGACAACTGTAATAGCAGAATCAATAAAATTTATTAAAATATATTCTAACAATTCATGTGTGAGAATGGATTGAAGAAAATGGATGGCTGAATGGGAGAAGCATTTCCAGGGAAGTCAGGACTAAGACGCGGCCGACTGCGGCCCAGGCTGACGGGCAGCATTTCCTGGACGGCAGCATCTCCGCCGCGAGGAAGGGAAAGGAAGGGCAGACGCTGGAGCGAGCTAAGCCGTGGCTATTTGCAAGTGACATGGTTGTCCAGGAAAATCTGGGCAAATTGGTAGTGCTCAGAAGAGGAATCAGCAAAGTTCCTGGATTCAGGGATCAACGTATAAAAAAACAGAGGAGTTGGATATGAAACCAACATAAAAAAATCAATAGCATTCCCCCGTAGCATAAAACAGCATAAGATATGGAACAGAAAAAACCCACTCACACCAGCAATAAAGTCCGTGTTACCTAGGAAGAGACGTGATAAAAGATGCACAAGAGTTTTGTGGAAAAATTGCAGAATATGTTGAAGGGCATAAGAAAAGATCTGAAGAAATGAAGAGGTTTTCACAGATGGGTAGACTTAATATTATAAGAACTACAAGTCTGTCCAAATTAATTACTAAATGCAATGGTAGTCCAATCAGAACCCAGCAGCGCTGTTGGTGGAAATGGACAGATCAATTCCAATATTCACACAGCGGCCTAAAAGTCCAAGAATAGTTTCGGAGGAAATAAGTTGAAAGAGGGAAGATGTGCGTACTGGAAGTCAAGAATCCATATGAAAACACAGTAAAAAGAAAAAACGGGCCATATTGACACAAGGCATTACAGAGAGATCGATGAAGCAAAAACAGCGCACGGGCAGCCCGAGACAGAATGACGTGCATCTGTGAGGACGTGACGGATTGCCGAGGCCGCGTTACAGATCACGGCAGAGTGAATACATGCCTTACACGGAGCTTTCCATCAGGAAAAAAATTAATTAGATTTCCTCCCACATCCTACTCAGTGTAATGAATTCCACATGATTAAAGACATCAATGGGAGTTTTAAAACTTCTTGAAAGAATTGTAGGGCGTTACCATTATAACCTAAGAACCAGAAACAGTTTCTTAGACCGGACTCCGAGGGAGCGCACCTGCAGTGAGGACCGATGAGCGTTGTTAGAGAGCACAAAACAGTTCAGCACAGACAAGCAAACGGCCAACACCAGCGTGCAGGATGCGTGCATAGCTCTCACCAATGGAGGAGAACAGAGGGAACCACAGGGAAATGCAGGGCGGACAATGGCCCGCAGTTCACTGAAGAGGATTCCCCAGCGGCCGCGGCCCGAAGAGAGGCCCTTGTGTCCGCCCCGTGGACAGCGTCTCGGCTCAGGCAGCGAGGGTGAAATGTGGGTGCCCAAGCCCCAGAAGTCCCATTACCCCTCAGACCCAACCAGCCTTTCTCATTACAGGTCCTGTAGAAATCCCCTCTTTCTCCTGATGTGAGAACCATACAGGTACGAGGTCTGTCCAGAAAAGGCCCAGCCACTGTCAACACAACGAGAAGGGTTTGTGTGGCATCCATGTGACCTGGCAGCCAAGGAGAGTGGACTGGAATGCACATGTGTGAGCAGTGACGACTTCACTGCACTAGTCAGTGGGGGCAGTAGATGCTGTTGAGTGAGCATGTGCACTGTGTGTCCGTCACATTCAAAATGACTGAGCGAGCCGAGCAACGAATCTGCATCAGATTTTGTGTTCAGCTTGAACATTCCTCTGCAGAAACCACTCAAATGATTCAGGAAGCCACTGGTGATTGGCAGCTTCATCACGACAACATGCCCATGTCATGCGTCACGTCACATGCAGAGTTTTTTTGGTGAAACATCAAATCACCCAGGTGACTCAGCCCCCTACAGCCCAGATTTGGTGCCCTGTGACTTCTGGCTTTTCCCAAAACTAAAATCACCTTTGAAAGAAAAGAGACTTCAGACCATTGATGAGATTCAGGAAAATATGACGGGGCAGCTGATGGCAACTGGGAGAGCTGTGTGAGTCCCAAGGTATCGCCTTTGAAGGGATCTGAGGCGTCATTGTCCTGTGTACCATGTTTCTTGTATCATCTTCCTCAATAAATGTCTCTCTTTTTCCTATTACATGGCTGGGCACCTCCTGGACAGACCTCATAAAGCCTAACCAGCACATATAATTTTTCAAAAACTTAAATAGCGCCCCGTCTACAACACACAGCAAAGGAGGGTCACTCGTGGTGAACCCACGCGCGATGCGGTGTGACTTCAGACGCAGCTGAAAGGAAAGCCCAGCGTCAGATGCTTTTATTCCCTTGTGATGAGTGTGTGAAACATTTAACTGAATAGCGGTTACACCTTCCATTACACAGAACACTTGGGGATAAAACTAAGACCAGGCACTTGCCTGTGCGCACATGTGTGTGTGTGCACACTCACACCATCGCTGTTCGTTGCTGACGCCCCTGCAGACCAACAGCAGTACGCCATGCGGGTGCCCGCCAGGAGCCGTGGCCCTGCTGAAATGCCTCCAGGGACAGGGGTGTCTCAGATGGCAAGTGAGTCTCGGCAAAGGCCCGAGGGAAACATACTTCCACCGACCTCCACGAGCAAGGGGCTGCGTTTCCTGAAGGGGCACAATCCCAGGGATGAGGAACAGACTGGTGGTCATCAAGGTTGGGTGCAGGGGGGCTGGGGTGCCCTGAGGTCCTCAAGGTGATGGTGGAGGGGCCACACAGATGGACACGTGGGATTATCGCCGTCGAGGTCCACACACCTTGCTCCAGTGTCAAGTTCTGGTGTTGAGCATGTCCTGTTGTCCTTGTCACACTCTGTGTGGACCACGCGAGACGCCGACACGGCAGGGCACCCAGTGCCGGCCTGGGGACCTCTCTGCACTGTCTGGACCATCACTTGTTCCTGTGGGGGGTGAGCCTGGCCTGGGGCCTTTCCCACAGACCCAATAGACCGGGAGCTCGCCAGAGCCAGGGCTGGGCTGTGCCCACTGGGAGACTCCGGACACTCAAGAAATTCGGGGACAAGCACCTGAGACATAGGACAGAGCACGGGTCAAGGAGAAAGGACGTGAGGATGTCTCTTTGCTTTCCATTCACTGGAGGGGTCCCCGAGGTATGGAGGGAAGGTAGCCTTGACTCTGTTCCCTGGGCAGTTTGGGGGAGTGTGACAACAGCCACAGCCCAGAGCTGCCGGGAAGGGCCCGCAGGACAGCTGGGGGCCCCGCTGACAGGCTCCATAATTAGGAGCAAATTCAAAGGAACCCCCACCCAGTGAAGGCCTCAGAGGGACTGCTCTCACCTCAGCCAGTGTCTGGGCTCGTCAGCCGGGGCGCTGATCAGAGAGAAAGGGGTGTGGGTCTGCGGGGTGGGGGTGTGCTTTCTGTGAGTGTGCACGGCGTCCTGGGGGGGGACGACAGTAGCAGTGGGCTCACCCCTCACACCTGACCTGATGGAAGCCCGTCAGTCAAAGGCCGAGGGGTTGGGTCAGGGCAGGGACTCCGTCCTGTGAAGCCCGAGCTCCAGGGCCGCTCAGGGGAAGGGGGACTCTGCATGGAATGTGGGGGCGGGTCCAGGGGGCTCAGCCTTGGGTGACTGGCTCTGGGCTGCCTGGGGGTGGGACGAGGCCCCAGCAAGGAGCAGGAATCAGGGAGACCCCGTGTCCTCATCTGTGACAGGGGCAAACCGAGCATGCTCTGCAGAGTGGTGAGGACTCTCTCTCACACACCTGTGGCTGGGTGGGGAGTGGGGGGCCGGGCTGGGCCAGGCACTGCCCTCCACAGAGCTGTGCTCTGTCCACTCTCTGCAGCCCCCTGCCCACAGCCAGGGACTTGAACCCAGTCCCCACTGGCCCTCACCTACCACCTCACCTGACGGCCCTGCAGTGAGGACACCTGTGACAGCCAGCCACCACCCTTCCAGGCAGCACACCGCCAGGCCTGTCACAGCTGGGAGCTCGTCGAAAGTGAGGCAAGCCCAGGCGGCCTTGCCAGGCTGAGGGACTGGCACCCACGCATCCCCGCAGGGTGGGGGAGATGAGCTGGACCCAGCAGGGCCTCAGGCGGCCCTCCCACAGCAGAGGCCTTGGCGCGCGGTCTGCCAGCAATGTCACCGTCCTCGGAAGTGACAGCGAGCGGGATAGGTCGTCTGAGAGGCGTCTGAGGGCCCCTGCCGAGACCCGTCACTCGTCCCAGTAAGATTTCTTCATCATTGTGCAAGTAATTAGCTGGCATTCTCATTAGCAGGCGGGCGCTCCCGGAAGTTTCAGGGAGCAGGCAGCTGCGTTGAGTAAAACTCAAATTGGGTGACTTTTAATTACGGACGAGCCGCCAGGGACAGATGCCTTGTCAGTTCTGCTGCCTGTTCGTTCGTTCGTTTCTCACTACGTCTTACAAATGAGCGCAACTGCTTGTCACTCACCTTCGTGCTCATCCAGAGAAGTGGACAAGGACAGAGGGGATGGGGATCAGAGGGGGGCCCACCAGGTGACCGGCTGCACAGGCCGTGACGAGCCAGCGGGTGCAGTCGTGGGGAGAGAGGGGGCAGGTCACTTGGTTGTGCGTGAGCCTGTGCATGGACGTGACACCTTCCCTGACCCAGGCCACTGATGACCAGTTCAGGAGCATCACAAAGCCGCTCGAAGAAACGCCCCACCCTGCCGTAGTCCTGCACCTGGACCTTCACTGCACTCATCCCCCTTCGAGTGTCAAAGGTCAGCAGGCGTCCTGTCCTAGAGACCGCATCTGGCGGCCCTCCACCCACCCCCTCCCCGCTCCTCCCGCATCATCACAAGCTCGCCTTCCCCTCGACCCACGCAGGTGCCTCACCAGGCGTGAGCGCAGGCTGCAGCTGAGGGGCCCTGCTGCGTGCCGGGCAGTGTGGATCCAACGCTGTGCCCGACCTTCACAGGACCCCCGAAGCCACACCTTCATCTTGCCGAGGCTGACGTGGGCGGTCCAGGAAGTGGCCTTTGTGAGGTCGCTCACAGGTGGTGGACGGAACTCCTCCCCCGAATCTCAGACGACCAGCTCTGTACCTCTCTGCCCGTTCCCACACCACCTAAAACAGGCGTGGGCATGGGAGAGGCCACCTCGCTGTCCTACCTGTCGTGGGATGTGACATCTACCTAGCATGGGAAGGGGAGCTGCCCTACACCCCCAGAGGGGTCTGAGTCTCAAGGGAGGGTGGTGGTTGGGTGGGGCCTGACTGTCCTTCGCAGGCTCCACTGGCCTTGCAGCCAGCTTCCGTGTTGTCTGCTCCAGGACCCGATGTCCCCAGGGCTGACCTCTCAGCCACTGGCCAGGTGCAGGGCTGAATTGAAGAGTCATCACAATGAGACACGATGAAGGATTCCCTTCCTCGCTGGCAGGAGACGCCCTGCACACGCCCACAGTCCGTGGCTCCCCAGCCGGACGGCACAAACACAGCCCAGCACCGTCATCCAGCAGGTGCTGCGTCCAGACTGTGGCCGCCCCCCAGCTCCACTGTGCAGAGGACAGCAGGTGCAGAGGGAGACGGACACCTGGGTGCAGCTGTCCAGGGAAGCTCTGCTCACCACAGAGGTGAGCAGATCCTGCTGGGGACTGAAGTCACTCACACGGGGTGGGGGGGGGGCAGGGGGAAGT
>VMDR010004438.1:0-60203 GCA_007922815.1 Macrotus californicus | reverse complement strand
TTCAGCAACCACTTCATGCAGAATAAGATGAAATTACATCAAATGTTAACAGACTTATGGGTTTGCAACTGTTGTCTTATTTTTCCCAATTTTTAAGTTTTAAAAATAAGCATAAGTTTACTTTTATACTCAGAATTGTACTGTTTTGTTTTTATAATCAAAAGTAGAAATGTGTGTAATACACCATAGAAAGATTTTCAGATAAAAAGTTTTAATGGCTTTGGTGTTTGAAGCTTCAGGTACATAGACAGTCCATCTATGCGCATGCAATCTTATCTCTCAAGACGATGGACAGGGAATTGGTGTACTTTGGAAATACTGACTTACTTGAACGAAAGATGAAACTGTAAATTCATATCAATTTGGTTAAGGGTTTGGTTTTTGACAGTATTTTCCAAAATGTCCTTCCGTGCCCTGTGAGAAAAAGTATTCGGAATTAAAATAAAAGTGGGGAAAACTTTATACTATATTCCCTTCCTGGAGAGTCAGAATTCACATCAGCATTTTCTAGGTTCTCAACAGTTCTGCAGTAATGAAACCTGCTTAGCTTTGTTTAAACCAGAGTTTTCCAAAGCATTCAGAATTTTAGTAACACCTGTTAACATCTTCCCCCAGTCATATTTCATGTACGTTACCCATTTTGAAAAAAACAGGGGTTTAAGAAAAGTTCAGCTGACTCATTCCCTTTAGCTCACAGTTTTGTAGACTATGAAGCTAGAAGATGTGAGTCCAGTTTTGATGAACTTTCAGGAAAATTCCAGCTGGGAGAGTGGTAAGGTTATGATCAGGCAAACTTGAGGATCTGCTCAGTAGCTACATGCTTATAAAGACTTTAAGATCTATTTCAAGTTGCTGGCTTCCCCTCTCCCACCTTTTATCACCAGCCCCAGCAAGTGGTTAGCTACCAGCCCAGCGTCCTCTGACCTGCAGATGGCTTTTCCTTGCAAGCATACAATGCCCAATGGGGATGGAAATTTCTATGCATGGACTGTGTAGAAAGACGCTCCTCTAGCTTTCTGCTCCAGATTGCAAAATAATGTGTAATCCCTTAGTCCTACTTGGGATTGTACACCTGAGAAGGTGTGATGATAGAGTCCATTGCTGGGAGTAAACCTGACATTAGAACGTGATGAATATGTATGGTCACCAGAGAATGGTGCAAATGTGTTCTGACGTGTCTCAGTGAGTGCCTTCCCCCTTGCCTTCTGCCCTCTTTCCCCAAGGTTCTTTTCATCTTTTTTTGAGCTCTTTGACTCTTCCTTGAGGTTCAGGATCCCAGGCAATGGGTTCACTTTGGAGCTGGAGGAACCATTCTATTTTTTTCAGGTCTCCTCAAATGAAGTAACATCCTTGACTCATACTGACATTCTCAGAGCGTTCATGAAGTGTCCCACTACACTCCAGAGCCCCTGGCTCTCTTCTCTGGCTTGCCCAGACTCTCTCCCAGGAAAGGTAGAAGTGGGGAAGAGGGAGAGAAAGACTCTGTGAGAAACCTATGCCACTGTACTTAGACTCCCACATCCTTAGGACACTAGGGCAGGCCAGCAACTCCCTGATCGTCTCACTTAGCAGCTCGTGGATATCTAGAGTTTAGTGGATAAGGGGATGTTCAGGGGGCCCTCAAATCCATATTTTCTCCTTCAACCACAGTGACTCTGCTTTCTAATATATTGGAGCTAAAGATAAGATTTTATTTGAAAAAAGATCCCTGCTTACCCTAGTTTCTATATTGCTCTTCTCCCTCTCATCTTTTTCCCTTCTCCAGCTCTTTGCTTCCATTCCATGCAGTTACAGTAAGACTGCCTGCTTATAAGTAGTCAAATGAGTGAGTATTTCTCCAGCTGTTTTCCTTTTCAGGAGCATATAATACTATCCTAGCCAAATTCGCCTTTGCTTCCGTTATCATTCAGCCTTCTGGGTCAGTTGCTGTATCATTTTGCCTTGATGTCCTATGCTATTCCACAGCACTGAGGTCTCATGAATTTTTCTAATTTTCTTTGTTGGTGGTGGTGAATGTTTCATTACTAACTGTATGTATGTATCAAGAAAAGAAAGAAAGAAAAAAGGTCCCTGCTACTTTAAGAAGCAGTTGAAGACAATCCCTCTAGTCCAGCTCCCTGTATAATCTCTCTGCAACAAGCAGTGTTGCAGCTTCTTCTCAGGCCCCTCCAGCAACAGGGAGCTCATTGCTGTTCCATATTTGGTCGTATGTTGTGTGAAACAGAAATCTGCTTGCCTGAGCCTCTGACCCACTTGTCCCAGTTCTGCTTTCTGGAGACAGATGGAAATAGTCTAAACTGATTTCTCTGCTAGGGCAGGGGCTTTGTCAATTTTGTTCTTTGATATATCTCTGGAACAATTGCTGGCACAGAGTGGGAGCTTGATCAGTGATTATTGAAATGGATGAGGACCTTCATTTATCTGTTGTAAGCGAACCATATGACTTGAGCCTTAAGAATTGACACACCTGCCCTGGCTGGGTGGCTCAGTTACTTGGAACGTCATGCCGCACACCAAAAGATTGCAGGTTCAATTTCCAGTCAGGACACTTACCTAGGTTGTGGGTTCGATCCCTGGTCAGGGTGAGTACTAGAGGCAGCAGATCGAAGTTTCTCGCTCACATGGACGTTTCTCTCTCTCTCTCTCAAATCGATAAGCATATCCTTGAGTTAGGATTTAAAAAAAAAAAAATTGACACACCTAAGGTCTCTTGTGATGACAATCTCCCTGTCCCTTCTCAGTCTGTGTCCTCTTTGTCAAAGAAGTCCGGGATAGCATTAGGACTAGAGAGGCACTGTGACACGTCACCAGCTCCCATGATAGAGTCATTCCCTTGGGTGAAGTAATTAGATCTTTTCTAAATGTAAACACTAGTTATAGTGAGTTGCCAGTGCCTTGGAGTAAACTAGCTGATTGGGTTGTTAAAGATAAGAGGCTCTAAAGATGTTGGATCTGTGGGAAGAACTGGGCATCAGAGAGAGAAGTGGCATAGGCAGCTGAGTTGGTAGGTGAAAAAAATGTGCATCTTGTTTAACTTGATACATGTGCAGGCCTCCTGCAGGCTGCTTCAGTAGAAAGGCTATTTGGGGGAGGGCGTTGGTCTGGCTCCATGGCAACCATTTGAAACTGCAGAAGAACCCCTCCCCCTGCCCCAGCCTGCCACTGTGCGTGCTCCACATGGCTTTGGTGTGATGGGACCTTACGCTCAAACCTTTTGGAAGATGGGTGCTGGATGCATTCAAATGGCTGCCAGGCTGGTGGGGATGGTGTCCAAGCTGGCCTGGGGCCATCCTTTCACCACAGAAGGGAAAAACCAATCCCTGACAAGCACAGGGCTGATTATTAGCCGTGTGATGAAGTGTTACTTCCTGTACAGGACATTCACAATTCTTGAGAAACTCTTTCCCAATCAGAGTGAGTGACAGTTTTAGAAAATGAAGGCCTTTGTTTTCTTCCTCTCTGTGTGTGCTCCCCTCCCAGGCTCCCACTTCCCCCAGTCACACACCTTACCCCAGAGGAAAGATTTGATTTGGGAGTGTGTGTGTCCACACTGCGGGGGAGGCAGTCAGACAAATGCAACTGATCTGCCCTAATAGAACTTGAATTACCCATACAGACATCTCTTCATAGTTCTTGCAGCCAAATGTTGCTTTTTTTCCTCTCCAGATAATGCAACTAATAGCATTGTCCATGTGGGGGTGTGTTTACTATTCTGAGATCACATTAACATTACTCATTTAACAATCTGCAATGTTTTGAAACCAACACGTCTCACCATATCCTTGAGTGGGATTTTTTTTTCCCTACTGATGTTTTGATTGGTAAAAACTGCCCCTGACCATGACCTTTAAGATGTACAGTCTGTAGGCTGTGGGACTGGGGTGCAAGGAGGCAAAGGCCTTCTATCCATGGGAGTGCTGTTGACTCCCCCTCAGCAATGACAATGCACATTCCACGGCAGGTTGGTTGCTTGTTGAACTGGTGAAGGGCTCGGGAAGCTATTCTAAGCTGCCCAGATGGAGCATCTGAGACTGAAACTGAAGTTGTCAAAGGTGGCTTCTAAGGTTTTCAATTCTGGTTGACTTGAAAGATAATGAGGCACTCACTGTGTTGTCCTATTGATCACACATGGAACAAATGCCTGGGCTGTGGCAGGCCCTGGGCCAAGGGTGAGGGTAAAGACTGGTAAGACATCATCCCCCTTCAGGAGTTTTCAGTCAGTGGGAGAGACAGACATGTACATAAGGGTGGTAGGTACCTTACAGAGGTGTACTGTGGCAGATCAGAAAAAGTAGTCTGCTCTCTAAGGAGGGGAAAGGGTTAGTAGAAAAGATTAAGAGATAATGTTTGGACTAAGCTTTTGTGAATAAATAAGAATTTGTGAAGGTGGAAATGGGAAACAAATGCAAAACATATAAATTTGTATTTGCAAGTACATAAAACAGCATGATGCTTTGGGGGAATATATAGAATTTTGAGGGCCAGAGTATAAGTTGGAGAGAGGGACAAAAGAAGAGTAGAGATAAAATATGGGGGCCAGATCAAAGAGACTCTTGCAGCCTGTGCAAAGGGGTTTTCATTCTGCTACATAAGCAAACAATGGGGAGCCACTGGCTAGACTTTACATACGGTGGTGACTTAGACTTTCATTTTAGAAATGTCACTTGGGTATCTGAGGGGAGAATGAGTCTGATGGTGGCAAGATAAGAGGCAGGAAAACTAGTTGGGTGGCTATTAAAAATAATTCAAGGAAGGCATGAAAGTTGCAAGTAAGATGGTGAAAGTGAAAGAATTAGAGAAGTTTTCGAAGCAGAATTCCCAAAATTGGGTAGACATGTAGTAGAGGGACGGGGGTTGGGAGTGAAAGGAAAATGAGAAATCCCAGATGATACCTAGGGTTCTGGTTTGATTGACCACGGATGATATGGGGAGAAGAAGGTAAAAGAATTAATTCAGTTTTGTGCATGTTGAATTTGAGATGCCTGTGAGATACCCAAATGGAGAGGCCAGGCATACATTTGATTATCTGGGTTTGATGCTCAAAAGATAGGTCAGGAGTGAGGAGAAAAATATGAAATTTGTTTATAGGTAGGTGGTAGTTAAAACCAAGGCAGAGGATGGCCATGACCTGTGGGAAGAACAGAAAGCCAAGGCCAGATCTTCGAACTCATCAACTTAAAGCACAGGCAAAGAAAGAGGGGCCAGAAAGGGAAATTGTGAAGGAGAAGGCAAAGTGTTCTTGAGGAAGGCAGGGGCAGTTTCAAGACGAAGAGGCAGTCAATAGTGTGAGCTACTTCATGGAGGCCAGTGAGGGGAAGGCTGAAACACCTACTGGGTAATGCAATTGGTGGTCTTGAAGGAGAGCAGCTGCAGTGAGGAGGTCAGACTAGATCAGTGGGAGTCTGCGGGCAGTGGGTAAGTGGAGATGGTGTGTTGACAGTGCCTTTGGAAGGCTTGCCCATGAAGAGGAGAGAGCATCACTAAAATATTTAGGACTACTGATTTTGTCTGGAAGTTATTTCACAAACAAACAGGCTAGGGCAGACTGATGGGACTAGAAAGGTTGGGGACTTTTAAACTATTGAGCACCCCGCACTGTGTTCCAGGCTCTGGGCTGGGTGCTTTGGCATCATAGTCTTGAGTCTTTTTCTTTTATCCTGTTCTTTCACTTTTTTCCATGCTTTTTTGTTGCCACTTCTCCCCTCTCCCCACTCAGATTCCACCTTTGTTTAACTGAGCTGGCTCTTCGAGGGCATTTGACGTTTACATGCAGTCTTAGAAGTACAAGAGTTTCTCAGAAATTTTGAATAAGTGGGAGTAATGATAATAAAAATTAATGTTAAACAGTAATAAATAACGTCATGAAACTCTAATAAACCATTTAAAAAACTTAGGCAAGAATGCCATCAGACTGGAAATGGGGGGTAGAGTCTCAATGATGTCAGCGTGAAGCAAACATAGAGGTCCAGTGTGGTGAAGCGTTCCTGGGAGGTGGTAGTGCCCAGGATCCATCCCACAGACTCTACCTGCCTCTGTGTTGTTTGTAACAGCAAGTCCTAAACCTCTTCTGGCTGTAGAACTGCAGAGTCGTAATCACCTATTTTAAAGAACTGAGAGCCTCGGAACTGAAAATCAAAATGCAGATGGGACCATCACACAAGAGACACACCTTCCTGAGTGCAGAGGTGGCGAAATGAAAGAAGCAACGGGTGGAACAACTTCTGTAACTTGGAAGGAGTCATTAGGTTAGAATAAACAGCACCCTCCTACTCACCCCAGCATAAAGCAGAATGACCCAATGGGTAGACTGGAAATAGTGGTAGCAGTTGTAAGTATGTTCATATCAAAGTTTTAACAGAGCTCACAATCCACTGGGGTCCTAGACAATTTGTGAAGTAGGCAAAGTTTAGCTCCCTCCCAGCTCTTCTTCCAGCATGCTTCTTCCCTCCTAGAGAACGGCTTCTGTACCGTACACTCAGATTAAGTAGCAGGCATTAGACTAGGCATATTGAACATAGCCACTCACTTGCATCTTGTAGCCACCCTCTGGGATAGGTACTATTCTTATCTCCATTTTATAGATGAAGAAACTGGGATTTGAAGGATTGAGTAACTTGATCAAGACATACTGCTGGGCGATCTAGATATGCCTGACTTTATGTCTGTGCCTTTAGTAACTTAGAGATAAGGCCAAGATATAATCTTTGAGTTTTGTCTCCAGTTGACCATTTCTTCTTAAAGTGTTACTCCTCCTAAAGTTTTGTGGGACTTTAAAAGACTTTAAGAATCTCTAATGTGACACAAGTCAGTTCCTGCTTTGATACAGAATATGTTCATGAAAGATTGAAAATCCAAGGGACGGATATCACACCAGAGACTTAGGTACTACCTGTTTGGTTAAAGGGTGGGAGGACTCCCAGAGATTTAAAAAATAATTATAAAATTTCTAACTATGCCTTGCCTTTTGGAAACTATGTTTGACACTACACTCCCAGAATTTCATTGTGCTCTTTAATTTGTTCTTGTTCTTCACAATTGAGCAGATTGAACATCCAATCGAGGCTAAAGATTGGCTACTTCTAGCACACCTAATGATTTCTCTTTTTGTCTTAATTTTGTTAAAGTGATGAGACCTCTCTGCTTGTTTTCACTAATATCAGCACATTCTTTGTCTGTTTTCCACACGTTTTCATAAGCCAGTATTTGAATAACCAGACAATTGCATGAATCTTCTGTTACCAAGACAGCACTGCTGTCAAACTGAACAGGTAAGGAGTCCATGGTAGAAAAGTTCTCAGTGACCCTTTGTCAGCTGATGAATGAACATCTGAACTTAGTGCATGGAAAACAATTTAATTTGTGGGTAGGGGTGTCTAAGGTATTGAAAGTGTGGGCTGTAAGATAGTTACACATATGACAGTCAACAACTATAAATAGATCAGTTTAGCAAACGTTTTCAAGGAGGGCCTACAGTGTGCTTGACTTGTGCTAGGCCTTGTGGACACTAAGAATGACCTGTCACTCTGTGATCCTTTTGAATGAACCCATTTATTGAGATGGTATTTGGGATAAAGAGAGATGGTACCAAATTTCCTTGGTCAAACTTCTCAGGTGGCCACTGAATAACCTCTTTGCAATGAAGGGGTTCAGCACTCATTTATTAAGGATATATTAGCTGCTAGGAACTAGTCCAGGGACTGAGGACAAAGAGACATAGTGATGAGCCCTAAGGAGCTTCCAGATCAGTGGGGACATAAACAGATGAATAAAAATCCCTTTACAATGTACTAAACATGTTGATACAAGGTGCTATGGGAACATATGAAAGGACTCCCAGCCCATCCTGAGGATTCAGAGGATTCCTAGAAGATCTTGAAGAATAGGGAGGGATTAACTAAATGTGGAGAAGGAACAAGATTAGCAAAAATGTAGATGTGCATTTGGGACTGCAGTTCTGAATCTCTATGAGACACAATGAGAGATGAAGTTGGAGAGTTGTGGAAGGCCCAGGGCATGCTAAATACTGGATGAAAAACCTCAGCTCACTTTATCTGAACCTAGACCTGGTATACATGGCTCCTCATTCATTATTTCTTTCCAAAATACTGGAGTAATTCTGGTTTTCCCTGGAATATAACTAAAAACCTCTGTCTACTCCAATGACTGGCCAACCTTGGAAGCCTTTGAGTGAGGCCCTGGTAAAATACAAACGTAGAAAAATATTGCTGCCTGGAAGAATAAATAACTCCCAAGGATCATAATGAACAAACTAAATTTCTTACCAGGCTTCAGGAAATGAAAAGAGGTTAACTTTTCCCTAGCTATAATCTTATCACAGGAGTGAGATCCACCAAGCTGACCAGGCTCAATCTTTAGACAGATTCCTTGTTCTAGAATGGGAGTAAATTACAGTAATCCTGCTGTGACCTCCTGAGGTCTTTTACATGAGAGTATCCCTGTCAGTCCTTGTAGAATATATGAGCTGTAGCCGGAACTGTATAAAACCTCTGCCTAGGACAACGTGAGCTCCCTCCCAGACCACTGAACACACCACCTCCTATTGTATTCTTTGTCTCACTGCTCATCATTCAACATTTCTGGTTTTCAACAATTCAGCTCGCCAAATGTGTCACTTCTTATCTTTTATTTTAACAGTTTCATTGAGATGTAGTTCTCATATCATACAATTCTACCAATTAACATATATACTTCAGTGGCTTTTTAGCATATTTACAGAGTTGTACATCCATCACCATAATCAATTTTAGGACATTTTTACCATCTCCCCCCAAAATCCAGTATCCTGTAGTCATCACCCTCCAACTTGCTATACTCTTCAACCATAGGCAACCACTAACTTACTTTCTATGTCTCTCTATATGCCTATTCCAGACATTTCATAAAAATGGAATCATATAGTATGTGGTCTTTTGTGCCTGGCTTCTTTCACTGTTTACTGTTTAGTTAATGACTTGCCACATGATTTTTGACCCCAGAACCTTGTATTTGCATACCATGTGGGTATCTTTCTCTTGGCTTCATGTACTATGTTATCTCAGCCCTGGCCCAGATCCTTTAAAAATCCTGAACCATTACCTGCTTAGCCTGTCATCAAAGCAGATGAACTAGGCAAGTGGAGGTAAAGGAAGGACACGACAGGGGCATGTAAGATGGAATTCGTCAAGTCCCTCCTAGGTCTCCCCAATTCTCTTTCTCACTAGTTTACTTTCTACTGCTATTGCCCAAAGGCATGGGGTAAGGTTGGAGAATGAGGGGAAAATGGCCTCCAAAGTGTGTAACATGAAAGTGGCAGCATTTTTTCTTTTTTATCTCTTTGGTACAGTCCCAGTTCAACTGATAAGATAGAATGAGATGTGCTTGACTATTCTGGATGCTGCATGGTCAGCTCAGGGAGCATCCTGGGCTGTGACCAACCCTTTCTCTCACCACACAAGAGAATCAAGACAGAAGCTAGGAAAGGTGATCCTTGCCCCTTCACTGATGAAGAGATTACGTGTACCTCTGGGGTATCAAAAGAGCTTATATTACAGATTACAATAATTTACTGGACACAGTGCATCATTCATTTCAATGAATTTCCTTGAGGATCATCATTTTAGTTATACTCATGAATCCTCTTTACGTATTTATCTGCAAAACTGTAGAAAATGCTTTGTCATTGCAGAGAGGAAATCTTGCTTGCAGGAGGAGAAACAACCCGCTTTTGATGTCACATTATTTTAAAGAATGCATTGACTACATGGGTTGCTACCCCAATGGTGATGTGGACTACTTTGAAATCTTTCAACCTCCCTAGTGCCTTCAACTGGCCAGGAAATACAGCAGTGACTAGACATGAGGGACCTTATGACGAGACTGTGAGTTTAGACACCCCCAGTGTTGGGCTTGTGCAAAGAGGAAACTAAGAGGAGGAACCGCTCATCAGTACCCATCTTCACCCACGCATCTATAATTACCAACAACAGTTGCAGCGCAACCCAAAAAACATAAACATGTTGAGTTGGCTGAAGCTCAGGGCTCTATTAATAGCTTCCATGGACCTACTAATAGCCTGAACACCCTCCAGAAGCATACCCCAAATTGAGAGCAGGGGGCAAAGGACAGTCTCAGTTGTGAGATGAATTAACAGCTCTACACTTCCACTTCAACATGGTCCATGTGTGAATGGCCATCAGGAACATCCAACCATTCTGAGAGAGGCATATTTCAAAATAAACATTTTCCATGGTCAGGGCAGACAAGAACACAGAGCCTTGGAAATTATAGGGTTTAACTGGAAGGTGTGACAGGGGCACGTCATCATTGCTTGGATGTTTGACCTAAACTGTGTGTTCAGGCAAGACAGGAAGTGGTCAAGAAGTGTGACACACTGGAGAATCAGGGGCTGGGGTGTCAGGCAGCTCCACATTTAGCTGGGTGACTTTGAACAAGTTTCTTGATTTCTGTACCTCAGTTTTCTACTCTCCAATATGGGGATACTAAAAGTATCTACCTCATAAGGACCTGTTAGAATCATATATGGCATACAGATCCTCAAGATGAGACCTGCTATGAGCATAATTAGTAATGATATATTATAAATCAGGATTTCTGAGAGAGTTAGCTAATCTAATTTATAGTGGATAATTCTGTCATGTCTTTGAGATGCGCCATATTATTTTTTTAAAAAGCTTTACAGAATGGAAAGACATTTTTAGAGATTCTTTTCCTACATAACTCCTACAAAGCTATTTTGGAAAGTTGAAAATAACTTATTTGCTCTATATTTGTATATTTTCAATTTTCAAAGATAATATCTATTTATTTATACAGCTAAGTTGCAAATTCAATTTCTTGTACATTTTATTAAGGATTAGCCCATTTTATGGGATTGGTAAGCAAAATTATATCTATTTGAATGAAAAACAAAACACAGAAATTCTATGTTGTTAAAATTTTCTTTAATCTTAAAGAGAATCAGAGAGGTCTTTGAAACCACCCCCTGGACAAATACAATCTACAACATCCCTATGATATGGTCACCCAGCTCCAGCTTGAACTCTTCAAAAACTAGGGACCCAGGGGCAATTTATTCCATTTTTTGGGTGGGGGCACTGGAATGGTTAAGAAGTACTTTCTTCTGTTCAGCTTAATTTGATCTCTCTCACTCTCATTTATTGGTATATTTATCCCTGGGGTGTGGAGGAGGTGGAAACAGAACAAACTCCTTCCTCTATGTGAGGGCCCCTCAAACTCCAGAAGAATGAGACCAGACTCTTCAAGTCTTCCTAAAATTCTTGGCTGTCTCACATAACCACAGGAAAAAGCCTGATCTCTTGCTTGGTTAAATTCCTTTCTTTGTTTTTGAGCGTTAGTAGTCACTCCTGTTCTTTCCTTGTCTTTCAAGCTGCCTTTGATTCTCTAGATGTGGACTCACTCCAAGTGCATAGACTACACGCAACGACATTTCCCCCTCTGTTCCCCAGCTGTGTAGACCACTTCCGTTCCCGGAGTTTGTAGATGCATGTTTGGGAATACAGATCTCACTTTGCTTTTATATTAATCTAAGCTAAGAGTGGTTTGGAGGTAAATCTGAAGAAAGAAAACATCAGGTAGGGCATTCCAGAGTAAAAAAAAAGAAATTAGTTTTAATGATCTAGCTCTGGGTTTCTATGTGAGCACAGATGGTTATCCATGCGCCCTTGAGGACGTGACACACGTTTGTAGTGAACGTATGGAAAACCGGTCGTCACCAAGTGCTCGTCAGTGCCAAGTTGGGATTTATAACAGCTCTTCTAAGACGATCCTGTTTGCGATGACAATACTAGTAATAACAGCAATAATAACAACAGCAGCAACGACACTCAGAGCTCACTGAGACCTGGCTTCCTTTTAGGCATTGTACTAAAAAAAAACAATCTTTTTGATACAACAAGTTCCATAATAGACGTTATTATCTCCATTTACAGATGAAGAAAATCAAGTATCTAAATGTGGAAGGAGCCTTGCCCAGGGTCCCAGAGTGAGCAAGTGGTTGCAGTCACTCTCCAGATTTGGGCAGTGGCATCCAATGCCAATGTCCAAGCAGCTGGATTGCATGCAGCTTCTGTTTAGTTATTTGCAGTCAGGTCAGCTCACATAGGAAAAGCAAGATGAATACTACAAGGATTTGGTAAAACATGGACTCAGAGATTATGTCATTACCATGCTGGGCTGGAACCAAGACAAAGGCACCTGGGTCAGAGGCTGGGAAGCCCTCAGAGGCCACGAGAGACACAGTCCAAGAGGTCGAGTTCAGAGAGGTCTCAGTGAGGAGAGTACTGAAGGAAGGGATTTTGTCTTTGAGTGGAACATCGACTTGCACCCATGGCTGGGTTCCTCCGTCAGTGCCAACACACACACTCAGGGTACGCACTTACAGACCATTGAGGGGTCAATGACAGTTCCTTCTTACACGATGTTTAATGTCTCATTGTCCAGAGTAGCTTGTACCTGGTGTGCCACAATGCCACGCCTTTGCAAGCCAGGCTCAGAACAGCATTTTGTGAACTGAGTCACACTTAAAGTGAACTGAGAGAGCCAGGTGCTTAATAATATTAATTATGATAATATATAATATTAAATAATAAACCATTGTTAATTTTCCTATAGAGTGACAATTACTGTGAAGTCACCCCCAAATTCCTCTTAAAAACCTAAATATTAATTTTGAGGTGTCAGATCAACTCTCATTCACATCCCATAGATTTTTATATCTAGCCTAAATATAGTAAAACTAATATAGAAGCAAAGATGCATAGGAACTCCTATGATAATCATTTATATTTATGATGCTTTTTCTGTTTGCGGTCTCTTTCACATATATTCTCATATCTGATGTAAATTAAATAGTTCACACTAATACAAGCAGAGTGTTTTGCATCTTATAAAATTTTTCCCTATCACTACTCCCTGTTAACAGAGAAGGAAAAAAAATGAGGCTCAGAGAAGTAACTTGGTCAAGATTACCCACCTAGAAAGGGTGAAGTCCAGATTTTAATCCATGCTGTTTTCAACCTAGCATATATGCAAATGCTAAAGCTTAAACAGTAAATGATATGTCTATTGATTTTAGAGAGAGAGGAAGAGGAGATAGAGAAACATCGATCAATTGCTTGCCGTATGTACCCTGACTGGGGAGCAAACCCCAACCTTTTCTGGTGTACGAGACGACACCCCCACCAGCTCAGCAACCTGTGGAGGGCATCATGGAGTTCACTTGGTCTTCAGCAAGACTCACCCTGAGCCAGACTCGCTATCACTAAACTTTTGCCCTGCCACAGTTCTCAGAGGCTGTTGTGTAACCCAGCACATTCGCTCTTTCTGAGTAGAGAGAGAAAGGAGGTGACTAATGGTCATGTCATCAACCATAAATGGATAGAAAATCCTTGCCCTTTCCCTGATACTGAGTGACCAATGCAGCCAACCCCTGGAAGGGCAAGAACCAACCCTCGTTCCCAGTCCTAAAGGAAGGGGTATCATGAATTCCAGATGCTTTCTCTTAAAACCTCTCACACCCAGGTGCCATGTTATTCTAAATAATCCGTTCTTATCTGTGCAGCTAGAAAAAGACATGACTTGCTCTTTCAGCAATAGAAGTTCGTACATTGAGGCCTGATTTTTGTTTGCCCCTCTCTCCTGATTTATCTATTTTATATTTCTTTGTTTACATATTTATCCATTTATCTTTGTACCATACAATAAACACCACAAAAGCAATTTTTACTTAAAAAAATACCCCACTACACCTGCAATCTCACCATCACAACCCATCAACCAGTTTCATTCTGGGAGTTTGCAGCAGGGCTGAATGTGTGTGTACTTGATGTTTCTGTTGATGTAAGGTGGGGTCTGCTTTTGTGTATCTCTTAGTGTCAGGATGAAAACAATTCCTGTGTTTTCAGCAAACTTCCTAATACCCTTTCACTGATCCTGAAAGTATAACAAGGATGTGGGACAGTCGTAGCTTGTGTTAATGTAACAGTAAAGTTCACAAAGAAAAGTACCTGGAAAATAAAAGATCTAGCTGGATGCTATTGTTCACTTCCCCAGGACCGTGGCTCTCCCTGGTCCACTTGAACGGGTTACAGCATGGGCACAGGGTCATTCGCACATGGCGGGTCCTACAGACAGCGAGAGTACGCTCAACAACCAGCAAGCATACTAGCTCTTTGTTGTGTCAGGCAGCACGATGATCAGGCGTAGGCAATGCCATCTGAAGACAGATGTTGGACCTAATCGTTTCCATTCAGTAGAGAATAAAGGACTATGGAGAGAACCAGGGGCCTTTAGAGAAATAGTGACCCCAGAGACTAAGCAGTCTGACAGAGAAGCTGGTGTTGGGGGAGTTGGTTTGAATGCAGGCATGTTCGTTATTCTAGGTATTTCCCTAACTAATGCTTGTCTTCATCTCATCCCTGTTCTATTACCTTCCTGTTTGTCTCTCCTCCTCACCCCTCTCCCCATAGTTCTCCATTCTCTGTTGCAGAAAGATTGTTTTCCTTTGCAGACTTCTGGAAAGTGGCTATGTAAACATTGTTACAGCCTGCCTAAAAATGCGGTCCTTCCCGGGATTCAGTTCTCTGGAGACCCATTAAGTTGCTGCTGTTGTTGTTTAAAGCCTTCTTCCTGCAGATCCAGTCTGCTGTGCAACATACAGATAGTGTTGACTCAAATGCTAGGGGAGCCAGCTGGCCTTACTGGCCACTGGAAGATCAGTGTGAAATCGCCACACATCAGTATATAATTGATTGTGCTTCCGAAGCTCAAATTGTTGCTCCTTCCCTTTGAGGCTTTTCACCTCCAGAGGTTAGAGAAGAGGAGCTTTCAAAATGCTTTCCTCTGATGTGGGCTCTGGAAGAATATACAATCTGTAGTCCAGAAGCATGCCCTCCAGCCAGAACACACTATCCTGAAGGCAACCAGGCGTTCCCTCGTTCTCCTTCAGAGAAGTGGAAATAGAACCCAGATGTCTGCTAGGGCAGCAAACCCTGGTGAGTTGAGTACACAAATGTTCTATCGGCTCCCACTCTGGCCCCGGTCATCACCAGGCACATCTCCCAGTGCTCATGGACCCTTTCACACCCCATGGGAACTGCTCTTTCAAGTTCCTTCATTCAAGTTACCTGCTTCCTTGATGGTGTTGTCCTTGATGAATAAACAAGTTTGATTTTACACTTCTAGAGGGTTTCTCCTCATAGGTAACCACATATGGAGAATAACCCATTTCTGCTGAGATGTACCTATCTTCAAGAGAAAGTGAGTCAAACGGTGGCTGTGCAAATATTGCTACATGCAGTCTGCCCATGGTCCCACCCCACTCTCCCTCAAAGCCCCCTAGCCTGCTCCTGAACTAATGTTAAATTTGAATGTTAAATTTGCAAATGGAAAGGGACCCTGTCTTGCTCATGCGCCTGGTTCCAGCTACTTCTAAGTAACTCCCAGTGCCAGCCCACTGCCTGGGGCCTGTTCTGAGCTAGTTCATCAGAGTTTTGGGTGGAAAAAGGCACAGACAAGATCTGATGACTCCACTTGTGCCCCGGGAGTTGCTCTCTGCTCATGCGAGGACCCCTTCCTGCGGCCGGTGCTCCCAAGCTCTGCAAATGGCGGGGGATGTTTGTGTGTGGGGAGAGGTGCCTCCATCATTTCAGTGTCGTGGATTCCTTGTGTGCATTTCCAGGACCCACTTGAATCCAGACTCGGGTAACAATTGAGAAAAACTCCCCCAATACCTGCCACCTTGCAAGTTAATTTTGCAGGCTTATTGTAGTATTTGAAATTATACCTTTTTTTGGCGAGTGAATCTACTGTTATCCAGACATAACTCAGTGCATAGATAAAAATCGCTTAACAAATGTTAAGTGGGAGGGAGAGAGAGAAAGAATTCTGCAAGATAGGTACTGATACCCTGATGTGAAAGGAAAAGTAACAAGGTGACTGACACATGGAAAATCTCGGTCACTTGCAGCGTAGCAAACGGCCTGTGAAAGCAGATAGGCCTGGGGGATTTCCTGGCTCCATCACTTTCTAGTTATACGATGTTGGGCAAGTTGCTTAATTGCTCTCAGCCTGTTTCCTCCTCTATAAAATCTTTCCCATATGACTGTGTAAATTATACAAGATAATGCATGCAGGAAAACTTTGCGTGGTACACATCACATACGTGCAGCACAGTAAATACTGTTGACCATTATTATTAGAGAAGTTTGCACTGTGCGTATGTGATCGAACCACATCTGACTCCAAAACCCTCGGGCCATTTCTACGAGGCTGCGTGTGTGGCCATCCCTGTTCTTCCTCTCAGAGTCCAGTTCTAGGAAACGGATGTGTCACTGCCTGCTGAATCACTCCTGACAGGGATCTGGCCATGAACAACATGTGCTTCCAGCCCTCTGGTTGCCTGAGTCTTGCCTTGCCTCCACGAACTGGGGAGCCTGCTGAGGAAGTCCACGGGCCATGGCACCTGGACTGCCAAGAGGGCCCAGCAAGGACCATAGCGCCGCCCCACAGCAGCCCGGGGGGACCTCTGCTGGAGAATGGGGTGGGGTGAGGTAAGGGGCTTGTGCAACATAGTGCCTGGAAAGAAAAAAGGGGAAACCAACAGAACCACCCCCACCTAAACCATACATCTACTCATCTGAGTGATCACCTGCTGCAGCTGCAGAAAACATCTAAGGCTTTCCAAGGATGTATATACAGAAAGGCAGTTAAAATGACCCAGGGCACGGATGGGTGCTTGAGGAGAAACTAAATGAAGAGCAGCTCTCAACCCAGAAAGATGGTGATTTATATGCTCCCCCTGACCAAAAAAGAAAAAAAGAGAAGAATTGGAAACACAGTCACAAACACAGGCCACACTCCTGAATGAGGGAGTATTAGGACTAAGGGAAACCTTTTAAACCTATAACACCTAGTTAAAAGAAAAAGAAAAAGAAAAAGAGATGCCAAATTATGAAGTGAGACAGAAGTAAGAATCTGTTGCTTTTAAAATTGGATAGCTAAAAAATACACTTTTTATCATCTATAGTCTGCCTGTTTCCAATCAAAGAATTTAAAGCTGCAATTCAAATTGCAAACTACTTTGGGAAAAACAAAGTGAAGAGTGAAGGGCATTCCAGTCCTCAGAGGTCCCCGGTATGCAGGGTCTCACATCCATAGATGCCACGAAGCTGAAAGAAAACTTGGTAAGTACTTCTTCCAGTCTCATTTACAAACAGGGAAACTGAAGCTCAGGGAAGGAAAGGAACATTCTAAAGAGCTCAGTTAGTCAGTGTATCAGTTAGAGTCTAACCAGGAGAAGAGACACCACATGAGTGAAAGAAAGGGCATCTCATGCACGAAATTAATTGCACAAGTGATAAGGATGCAGAAAAGCCAACAGGGGCCAATGAGGCAACCCAAGATTTCCAACCACAGAAAAGTAGAGGAGGAAGAGGCAGAATTGTGGGAGCTCAGGGGCCACCCTCCTGGCAGAAGCTAGAAGCCTTGTACTGAAGAGCTGGTACCACCACGGTTATGGATTGCAGCCTGGGATGCTGCCCGAGGCAGAGAGGAAGGAGGAGATATCCCCTTGTTTTCCCTTACCTGCCCTTCAGTCACTGGATAATCATTTCTTGGGCACTCCTCTGGACAATGCTGGTGGAACACACTGACTTTTGGTGGCAGCCACCAGAGCTGCTTCCCCTGTGCAGAGAGTGCAAGGACTGTGCCGTATTTTGCCAAGGAACACATTCCTGAAAAGTTTCCCTATCAGGGGATGGAATCCTATTGTCATCTTTCTGAATGACAAGTATTTTCTTAATGTATTTGTTTGGATTTCCGTATATTGAGTTGGTTTTCCTATTCTTTAGGAGAGGGCCTTTCTGGAAATATAGGCATCCTAAATGTTTAAACTTGGAGTGGAAGCATTGTCAAGAGGCAGTTTGTGGCGGCAGGACCATAGCTGCTTAAAAGAACCCTCAGCTCCCCTACGCTGTGCCAAACAGACACACAATCAAAGTAAAGCTCATGCATCTGCTCTGCACATGCAGCTTCAAGATAGTGTCTAATCTCTATCTAACAAGCAGATTGGAGCCGCTTAGACCCCTCTGTATAGGAACTCCACTGACCCAGAGGCAGGGTAAATTTCAGAATGTTGGACAACCCACTTACCAGAGGCACTGACCAATCAGAAGGCTGGAGTGGTGGCAGAACTTTGCCCTGCAGACCTCTCGTGTGTGCATCAGGAGTTAACTCCTTCCATGCAGCATTTTCAAGGTGGTGTTGGGCAGCCCTGGAGACGGTTAGGACAGCAACAATTTGCCAGCTTGGTAGTTTGATAACCATTATGGCTATACTAGTGCATGCTGGCTGAATATTGATATTGCCACGGGGCTTCTGATCTGGGGTGCTCACTGTCAGAGTGGAAAGGCCTTTCAGGTATCCCAGGAATAGGGCCTTAGCTGCTAGTACTGGGGTTGCCTGGATACCAGTTTTCTCCGCAGGGATATTGCCAACTCCAGTGCAACGCCATCTCTAACTTGCCTTGAGCTCTCAGTCCCCAGCACAGTGCCGGCATACAAACAAAAGGCATACAGGTGAAGAAACCGAGTGCTCGTTGAACAGATGAAAGGCTGGGAAGCTCTCCCTCCCTCATGGCCAAGGTTTTTTTTTTTTTTCCAAGATTATCCAGAAAATGCAGAACCTTTGCCCAGACAGGGTAAATGTGTCACAAAGTTCTGCTTTCACTGTGTGTTAAGTGGAAATGATTAGGCAAGCAGGGAGTAAATGATTCCTCTCTGCGTTTCCTCAGTATTGGGAGGTCCTGCCTTGGACCTCTGTATACTCAGACTGATAGTGAAAACTGTGATGATTGGCGCTGATAACCCCAGGATGCCTCGCTTATCTGTCATCATGGCTCCTCCACACTGAAGGTTGCTGACGGGGCCACTTCCTGAACACGGACGTAGGTGTGAAGATGCTAGTGTGTGTGCGTCTGTGTGTCCAAGACTGACTTGAAGCAGTTAGTGTTTGACAAGAGTGGTGGCACTTGTTTTAAGTCCCCAGGGCCAGTGCCACAGTTCTGCCATTGGGCTGTGAGATCTGGACTGGGTTTGTAAACTATGTGATTGTCTACCCACCATGCTGTACACCTGGAAGTAACACAATAATATTGAATGTAAACTGTAATTGGAAAATAGAAAAAAGAAAGCTACTGCCCCAAGACTAGAACAACTGTCTTCACTACCCCTACCATTTACTGAGCCATTACTTTGTGCTAGAATAGCATTTTACAGCCTCAGCTATAGCAAATAGTTCTGAGAGATGTCAGTCTCCCCATTCTGCAGCTGAGCAAAGGGAGGGAATGTTCTCAGCTCTCTCAGGAGTGTGTTGAGGGAACTGAAGTGCCCACCCAGCCACTGCCCAGCTGACCTGGTTGGAACAGGCAAGAAGGGAAAACACTGTGGTCTGTTGAACTTTAAACTGGATGTGGGTAGCTCTGTCAGAGATTCTCAAACCTAGCTGCATTTTTAGAATCCCCTGGGAAATTTTCTAAAAATACTAGTGTTGGAGCCTCTCCCTAGATTAATTAAATCTGATTTGTTAAGGATGCAGCCTGGCCATTGTTTCCTAACTCTCCAGATGGTTCTAAGAAGCAGCCAGGGCAGGGAACCACTTCTTTGGACTCTATGGTTTTGACTCTATCTCGTGCGCAGGTCATTTACCTTGAGTTGCCTTACCTGTGAAAGGGATTTCATGTTGGCAGCAGCTCATCTCAAACTGTGGCATGCCCACACGCGCAAGAAACATGAAAGTCATCACAAGATTAACAAAACGTTTAGTCCAAGTTACCTAGTAATTCAACATTTGCTCCTCTTTTAATCAAACCTGTGTTTGTAGCCTGAGCTAGTCTATTCAGAAACTGTTTGGCATTCTGAACCAGGGCTCACAGAAATGCTCCAGGGCACATTGGTGGATCTTTGGGTTTTCTTCAAAGCAGGTTCTGAAAGCCCTGCTCCTTATTGGGCCTGGAATAGTTAGAAAGACTCCCCTGGGTTACTGCTGAGGGAACACACCTTCCAGGGTGTTAAGCAGGGAGAGCTATGGTTCTGTATGACAGGGACCCAGGTTCCCATTGGAGGTCAATCTGGAAGGGAAGCATTCTGCTGAAAGACAAAGGTATAACTCTCCAATTTCTGCAGGGAGGCAAACAATACAGCCAGCAAAAAGACACCAGGCATTCATCTGAGAGAGACAAGCCATTTTCTAGGTTACATAATAGACCAACAGCCCGTGTCTTTCAGAGCATATTTGGGGAATCATCGAAACTTCAACCCCAACTGATAAATACTTGGTACCTGGGTGCAATCACATTAGCAGAGGTTGAACACAATGAATTCCAATAGTAATAAGAGTCCTAAAACAAGGACAATGCCCATTCCAGTCCAATAGAACTGGACAAGGACAGCGTGGAACAGAGAGAAGAGTCTGGGAGAAGAGAGCCAAGCTGGACCCTAGCAGAGTCTGTCGGTAAATGCTGGCCGGCAGTCCCTGCCAGGCCCTGGGAGAAGCTTCTCTGAGTTTATATCAAACCCCACAAACCATAGATGGGAGCCAGCTGTCAGCTGTCACTGCATTCCTCTCTGAGCTCTTATCTATCCACTGATAGCAACTCCACCTGCTCAAGGACAGAAGGAAGTGGTGCGGGGCATACCTGGTGGTCCTTTGAGGGCAGCTGGATGAGAAGGTTTACATTGCACAACACTCGAAATCTGTTCATGAAATCTGTTGGGCAGATTTCTTCTCCTAGCCTCTCTTCTGTGGAACCTTCAGTGGGGCCTCCTTTTGCTGTGGTTCCTCCCCCGATTAGTTCTCAGCTGGACTCCTACCTTCTCCTTTCTTCTCCTGTGTGTATTTTTTTCTGTAACAGAAAAAATGCTTCACCCTTATTCTGCAGAGAGGTTTCCCATTACCTCATGGAGCTAGGGCATCAGTCTGGCCCCAGCCTGGGAGGCTTCCTTGCCCCCTGTGCAGGTTTGTCAAAGCATGTCTCAGCCCAGGCAGCTCTTCCTACCCGGAACTGTTGCACTGGCCACATGGATTCATTCAGAACGTACTTATGGGGTCTAATGGACACCAGGACTCTCTTCTGAAGAAGAAAACTTAAAAATCTCTGCTCTTGGACCTTCCATTCTATGGAGAAAATGAAGTTTTATCTAATACACATATGTCAACACATTTGGTGGTTGATTTGTGTGTGCATGTGCTCATGCATGCATGTGTGTGTAAACCAACAGACAATTCTAAGTCATTCTCACTCCGGTATTTGGGTTCATTCTCAACACATCCTCCTAGCATTTTCTTTGTTCAATTGCTCTTCCCCAGTGAGCTGGTGGGTGAGTGGGTGCCAGCTCAGCTGGGGTGAGCCCCACGGGGGTATCAGGAAGCACACTACCTGAGGGTCTCTGACTTGCAGGTGTGGAACTTAGATGGGAATATGGCCTGGAGGCGCACCACGGAGCCAGGTGAGATGAGCATCCGAGGTGTTGGGGGAAACAGAATGCCATGGGGGCAAGGTGCAAAATGGGAGTCAGGAAATCAGGACAAGCCGAACAAGGGTGGGGTGACAGCAAATGGAAAGTGGTCCTAGACAATACTGGGGGCAGAGGGGTGGGGGCGGTTTGGGCAGGTGTGTGAGGGGGAGCCAGGTTCATGGAAGTCTGGGTACACGTTCTATAGCTGCTGCGACGTGCTTTCCCTTCTTCCTCTCTTCCTATCACTTGAAATCCTCCTCACAACCCCACACAAGAGGGATCGTATCCATCTTGCTCAGAATGATGCTTTGCAAATAGAAGGTGTTTGTAATCATTGGTGGAATGAATGACGGGCTTCCACTTCTGAAGCCTCCAGCCCAGCTCAGCTTCCCGATTTCTCCCTCTTCTGAACTGAAGACCTTGGTCGCCTGGCAGGAAACTCTTGCAGTATGGAAGGCACACAGAACCAAATCCTGGCTCTGCCTCTTGCCAAACGTTGCCAAGCCACTGAAATTCTCCCCACCCTCCCGTTTCTCAACTGCAAATAGAGATATTCCTCAGAGGTTTGTAGTGAGACCCATGGGAACAACATATAGGCAAGTCCCTGACTCTTTAAGCCACGATTTCAGTAGTTACCTTGCCCTGCCATTTGATGCCACTCAATGGCTTTGAATTCTTTAACTTTTGTGCTTAATAGGAATAGCCATCATTTATGGAGCAACTGCCCTCTACTACACAACACTTACATTCTCTCTGATTCTCTATGGGAGGCAGGTCCTACTATCCCTGTAGGCAGATGAGGAAACAAGCTGGGAAAGGTTCAGGGAATGAGTCAGGCCCGCACCTGTTGTCAGTGCTGGAGCCAGAATTCGAATCCTGATCTGTCTGAACCACCTTTCTACTCTGTGTTTTCTCTGAGTTCAACTATTCTAGGCAGGAGTGGCATCTTAGTTACCTGTGTCTCCAACAGTATCTAATCCCTAGCTTCCTTGTAACTAACAGATACCAATACATTCGTTGGTTTTTAACATTCTATTAAAAACAGCATTGTCTGACTCTGAAACTTTTAAGGTGTTCCTTACAGGTTGCAGTCTCTTAGCCCCAAGTGGTTAAGTAAACTAAAAGCATGAAGAGTCTCAACAAAGTGTTGTATACTTGCACAGTAGAATCATAAGTTACAGGGGATGATGGAGGAACAGCCCAGGGGATTTGAGCACTGTCCAGAAGGACGAACACTTTCCCTGGCCTGGATGGACTAGGGGTCTGACTGGGTTGGCATGTGACGCCCTGCCTGGCAAGACAGGACAAGAAATGAATCAGTTGCCTCGCACAATGGTCTGTGCTATTTCCAAGCTGCCTAGCTCATGAGCACTGCACAATCCCGCAGCCCACTCTAATTTGTCACACCAAAGGCTGTCTTCTTAGTAAACAGTTGTCCACACTTCTGTTCATTCTGAGTCACCACTTAGTGTTCAAACTGAAATGCCAGTGCAATCCTTGGAATATACCATGCAGTGGGAAACCAAGGGAGGTGGGGCTGGGCAGGACAGCACTTCCTGTGGAAACTTCCGTGCCCCACAAGGGAACCAGAACCTTCAGCCAGGTTTCTGCAAAAGGTGGCGGCAGGGTAGCCCTCCGTTCACAGCTATCCCCACCCCTAGGAGAACCCCCTTTCTTTAGAGCTGAGGAAAACGCTGGTGAACCAGTTCAGTGACTTGTCCAAGGTCTCACAAGTCTCTTTGTGACCTGCCTCCTACCCTCCCCTGCCTTACCCCCCACGGCATCCCACATGTATTCTCCCCAGTCAGTGAAGTCATATTAGCTCCTTCGGTGTGTGTGTCCTGTTATTTCACGTCTCTTGTCCCCTCACCTTGGAATGCTCTTTCTGCTTCTCCATGGCTGGTGAACAACTCATTCTCCCAGACCCCACTTGAACATTCTGTCTTTTTGGAAAGGCTGACCAGGTGTCACTTCCCAGCAATCCCCAGCCCTCATCAGAACAGAGCCGGTCACTGTTCTCTGCACTACCTGTGCTGTGTCCACATGACTGCAAGCACCCTGGGTGACAGTATTTGTTAGAAGCTGTTTGCTTCCCTAGGCCATCGAGTCGCGTGTCAGTTAGGATTCTGTTCGTTTCAAGTAAAGAAAAACCCACTCAATCCATAGCTTAGACCAATTTGGGGGTTAATTTTTTTGGTTGTTTGTTCGTTTGTTTTACATAGCCAAGTTTGCCATGACAACTCCATGATATCATTTGGGACCCAGTTTCCTATCATTATCATGTGGCTTTTTCCTGACGCTTGTCACCCCGTGGCCACAAAATGGCTGCTCCTTCACATATCTACATTCTAGGCTGGACAAAAGGTAGGGGTAACGAACAATAAGCTTTCACGAATCAAGCCTGCCCCTTTTAGAGAGCTTTTTTGGAAGCCCCACTTAGTGACTCCTGCTTGTGTCTTCTTGGTCAGAATGGAATTATGTCATTGCCTATAGTCAAAAGATGGGATATACAGTTGTTTAACTGGACATTGATAATACAGTCAGGGTTCTGTTAGTAAGCTGGAAAGGGAGAGCTAATGTTGGGGGGGGGCAGGTGTCTTTGCAGGGATTGTGTCTCTTTATCGTTCTCTTTCTAAGGCTTAGCATAGCACTCAAATAAAAGTCTAAGAAGGAAAGGAAGTTTTCTGACCCCTAGATCAATGCCACTTTCCCAGTGTGACTCAGCACATCTTTGATCTCTCAGACATGAAGCACAGACTTCTAGGGTTAGGCAGAAACAAAAGAGGGGGAGATGACTGCAGGGATCTCAGACTGATGTTTATTGCTCTGTTGGGAATGCATAGCAATGCCTGGGAGCTAGAAGAAGGGGTAAGAAAGGCCCTTCTTGAGATGCATAGCTACATGTTGTCCATAGGCCCTCGTTTTCAATTCATAAAGAACATGTAGGTCGCTACGTGACTTCAAGAGCCTCACTAGGTTTTGGGACATCTCCATCCAAGTTTTCATTCTCTGGAGTCGAGAATTCCTCAGTGGCAGAGCTAGGTTCACTCTGGCTTCCTCTAAAGTCAGGCACTATTTTCGTATGTCCTGCTTGTTTCCAGCTTTCACAGTTATAAACAACTTTGCAATGAACATCCTTGAAATAAATGTGTGCGGTTGTCCTGGTGCATCTTAATTCTTTTTTTTCCTTAGTCTAAATTCCAAAAAGTGGAAATCCTGGGTGAAAGGGCATGCTTGTTCTTAAGGTTTCTGGTGAGTGCTGTCTAGCTGCCTGAAAGTCTCACTGCTTTATGCTTTCAGCAGCTACAAGTGGAAGAGTCTGCCTGCTATCAGGGGATGCTTACCTCTCTCCTGTAGTCATTCCAAGGGTCTAGTCCTTCCTTCCAAAACAACAGCAGACCACCTCCAAGATGGAGACAAAGGTGAAGAACACCTGATGTTAATCTGTCTTAATATTCTAGTGGGTTCTAAGTTTCACTCTGGAAAGAATGAGGACCATAGATTCTGTGTACATAAAGGGGGCATCCATGACCTGCTTGGTGAGAGAGCTCTGAGACAGTTCCAAGGGCGTAGGAGTGACCCTGGGGTCATTACTGACTTCTCTCTATTGTGCTCTGCCATGTCCTGTCAGCTGGACCTTCTAATATCTTTGCACTCAGCCTTGTCTACTAAATCACCCTGTTATCTGCCTCTGACCCACAGTCATCTCTTACCATTTCTCCCACCTGACTGCCTTGCCACCCACTTCTCTGCTTGTACTCCTTCAACCCATTCTCCACAGCTCCCGGGTTGATTTTTGTAAATACCCATGACCTTGTCACAATCCACGTTCATCCCTTGTTTTCAGACCTGTTCGTACAACCTAGCAGCTCCCTAAAGTGCTGTGTTCCCTCATGTCCATGTGCCCAATGAGGATTCCATAAGCAGGATTTATTGCAAGGAGACTCTTTGTTCACTATTTCCCGCTACCCTTTCTCCAGAGAACTATCTTAGAGGCCGTCTAGTGGGACGCCTGCATTATATAGATGAGAAAATTGGAGAACCACTCCTGAAACACCTTCCCCCTTCCCATTCCAAACAGCAAACTTACGATTCCTATTAAAATTCAGCTCATTATCTCTTTCAGGAATGCTTGGGACACCTCCTCTTTGTCACCCAGATGAGGGGTCCCTTCTATGTGCTCTCATGGCACCAGTGCTTGATTACCATCTTTCTCTATATTGTAAATATTTTTATTTGTGTTTTCCTCTTCTTCAACTAGGCTGAGCCCTATTTGTATTTCTATTAGTATGGACTCTAATAGTGCACATAATCACTCCGAGGATGCTTCTTGAATGAATAAATGTAGACAGGGTTACAGACCAGAGGAAGGATTCACTGGTGCCGGTAGAGAGAACGCACTGATAGTGACTTGCTCCAAGATAATATGAATGGAGCATCAGCTTTCTCATCCCTACGGCCAGGCGTCTTCTCTCCCGTGACACACCTTGAAGAAGTAGCACAGATTCTGTATACATAGATGAAGCATTCACGAACTGCTTGATGAGGGAGTGCGTTTCTCAAGTTGTATGCTTCCATTTGGATTGGAAATAGCTCTTTCCTTCTCGGAAAGGCAGAGCTCAGTTTTATTTTTTGTGTGTGAACCAAGTCAGGGAGTAGATAATACACCTCACCTATGCAAGATATGACAGGGTTTGAAAACGTTTTTGCTTCAGTAGCTGTATTTTTTGCAAGTTCCATTTATTGAGAGCTTACTAGGTATTGGCCCTATTTAACCTGTCATATGAATTTATTCTTTACAATAATCCGAAGGATTTCGTGTGAATGACATTTACAAATGAAAAAAGCCTGGTCAAAGCCACAGCTGGTAATTGATCTAAAACTGATCCTTCAGCCTCTGGTGCTCACACCCTTAACTGTAACACACCACGGTTTTCAAGCATAAGCAGACCTCTTGACCACCCAGCAGCATCAGCTGGACTTGTGTTACTGTGCCCACTTTGCAGATGAGTTCACTGAGCCTGAGCGTAACAGAACTTACCTAACAGCACCTGTTGAGTAGCATTAGGCAGGCGGCACAGGATTCTGGGTCTCCAGACTCGAAGTAATCCACTAGGTCTATTAGAACTCATCAGTTTAGTGGACACACTTTTTTAAAAAGATGTGAAAAGTGCAATTGGGGTTTGTTTGGTGACACATGAAGTAGCCCCCAGCACACAAGCTGGCCAGCCGCTGTGCCAAACCCCAAAGCGGCTTGGCTGGCCGCTGGCTGAAGGCATTCTAAGGAAAACAGCTCCCTCTTTAGGTGGATTGGAGGAACAGCAGGAACTCTGGGCACACAGCCCCCAAACTGTGCTGAACATCTATCTGCCTGAGTGGTAGAACTCTCCCAGGTACCTTGCCCATGTCTTCAAACAGTTTGACATAGGGTGTAGTTGTTGTTACTGTTGTTGATGTTATATCAAAAGGTCATATGTTATCCAGGACTGTGCAATTCAAAAATGGCTTTGGTGGTTGGATTATATCTTATATTCATTTATCTCAGCTCTGTGATTTTGTAATGCCCACCTGTGAGGGAATCCTATTGTCTCTCTTTCTCTCTCTCTCCAAGATAGAGAAGAAGAAACCAGGGGTGATAGCAGAGGCTGCAGCAAGAGGCAGTCAGTGCCAGGCTCAAGGGAAGGGGCAGATCCTGAGCCTCATCCCATGGGTGGACTGGCCCGTAGCTCACCAGAAAGCAGAGGAAGACAAGCAGCTTCCACTGAACCTAAAAAGGAAGAGGCGATGAGAGGGTAGAGGAACAAATGACCTGAGCAAGTATGAAGACCAAGGATAAAAGCACAGGCTGAGATATCTCTTGGCAGGGTGCTCATAAAATCTCTGATCTGGCAGGTTTCTAGGATTACCAAATCTACATTTATCTCTTCAGTTCTCATTCATTCACCTGAGACAAGTGATTCCCCAAAGACTTCACCTTCCCTTTCTTTTAGGGACAATAGGGACACTTTTACGTATAAATTGGAGACCAATTTTCTTTCTGTGCAGAGAGCTGAGAGGTCATACAGTTACAGTCAAAAAGGCAGAGTCTTGCTACCAGACAGCCCTCACAGCTTGAAGCCCTTTGTTGCACCATAGAACGAGTTGTACTTCCAAAAGGAGGATAAGCAACTGACACCGGCTCTTCTGTGAGGCCACCTGGATGGCCTGAGGTGTCCACACGCCCTCCCAGTGAGGCAAACACTCGGTGGAATGTGCCCTCTTCCCCACTGGCACAGGGATTCCTGCTCCTCTCGGGCTCTTACTGTTCCCATCTCTGAAATGAGAAGTTCAACAAGATAAGGGGTTCCTGGTTATGCTCTGCAGAATCTAGAGAACTTTGGGGTACAATGGCCTTGGTCTGGGACCAGAGAGGCTTCTCTGGCCTCTGCGTGTCACATTGGGTGTCCACCGAATATTTCGTTTGAACCAAGAGCCACAACTCAGAACATGTCTGTAGACACTGCATCAGATGATGGCTGCTGTGGTTCACTCATTTATTCCGTCATTCGACAAATATTTATTGAACACTGGCCACATGTCAGGTGCTGTTGTCAAGGAAACAGTGGTGAGCAAAAAGCAGATTCCCTGGTGCAATATAAAGCATAATTTAAAATCAGGGGCATTTGGTCTTCCATCGTGGACTTGACCCTGGACACAGAGACCACATCCTCATTCTTATTCTGGGATGCGCAGTCGGGGCACACACTTTTGCATACATCTAACTTCCTGTTTTCTGCCTGTCTCACTTCCTCGTGAGAACATGAATCTTGGTTGGTGAGTATATGATGTTCACAGAGTCTCAAACTGTTAAAGAAACGTGCTTTTTACAACCACGAATTAGGACAATCAAGCTGACAACTAGGCTTTTAAAAAATGATTGGTTTACTCAAGGGAAAATTCTTCTGAAAGATATAAAAATAATATCATGTTTCATGAATCTTACTTGACAGCTATTTTATTGAAAAAATATGATTTCTTGGGGAGAAATGCCAAATTTATTATTATCATCCAGTTAACGTACTACCTGGGCAGTCTTTTTCAGCCTTCATCCACCTGTAGGCATTTGAAGAAAAAAGAAACAGGTTGATAGGGCTTTCTCTGTGACAGGTATTTTCGGGGCATGTTCACATGCATCTCTTGTCTCTCTTAATGACTTCTCTTCAGAGCAGTCCTGCAAGAGCTATTTACTGATTTTTAGAGATAACAAGAGTGAAGCTTAATATCTTTCTGAAGTTCATGAAGCCAGTTAGAAGTCCACGTTTGAAATCCACAGCTGTCTTATCCTAAAGCCTCTCTGTATTTTTCCTTCCATGTGGTGCAACCTCCCTACTTGCTCAATATTATTTGTTCCCAGTTCTCTACAATCACCTTTGGGCACATCTCTGAGTAGTCATTAGGAAGACCAAGTGATACTTTATCATTTCAAAGGTCACTAGTGGCTTCTCTAACTCTCTAACAGTGAAGGAACAGTGTGTACATTTCCCGATTTAGCACTCAAGAATACCAGTATTCTAGGCACCAATACCTTCTGCTTGGTAGATTATTTTCCTTTGTCCCACTTGGCTACCAAGTTCACCTTACATTAAGGACACAAAGTCCTTTAAAAATAGAATTTCATAATGAAGCAGTTAGGTTTGCAAAAGAGTAAAATGACCCCCCTCCATTATCCCATTCAGGGCTTTTTGCATCCAAACGAATCAGAGATAATTGATGAAGACTATGTCCTCAAGGTCTTCGTAATTAAAACTATTCATGTATAATTTCCTCGAAAAAAGCTGTCAAATTCCATATCATGGTAATTATTATCAATAACAATTTTCTTAAAGAATTTTTACCTTGTAAAGCAAAAATAGTCATTCAAGTACACATACACACTTTTGGTTTCCGATGCCCACATTTTCTATTGTCCACCTGAACACGCCCTGCTCCCCCCAACCCCTGTGCTTTCTCCTCTTCAGTTTTGGAAAAAAGATGGTAAAAAACAATAGTAAAGATGCAGAATAGTTAAAACAGAATGGTAAAAAAAACAAAGTTGGAAGATCACATCCCCCAATATCAAAACCTGCTACAAAACTACAGTAATCCACACAGTGTGGTACTGGCATAGGTGCACACACAGAGATCAATGGAGGAGAACCGGGAGTGAAGAAATAAACCATTACTTTTCTAGTGAATTTATTTTTGACAAGAATACTAAAACAATTCAATGGAGAAAGAATAGTCTTTTCAACGAATGATTGCTGGAATAACTATATATCCACATGTAAAAGAATGAAGTTGGACTCCTACTCACACTTACATAAAGACTAATTCAAAATGGACCATAGACCTAAATGTAAGAGCTAAATCTATAAAACTCCTGGAAGACGCCATAGGAATAAATCTTTGTGACCCTGGATTTAGATAATGGTGTCTAAAAGCACATGTGACAAATAAAAATACACAAATTACACTTCATTAAAGTTAAAACTTTTTCCCTTCGAAAGACACCACCAAGAAAGCAGAAAGACAACTAAAGAATAGATGAAAATATTTACAAATCAGGGTTGTTGATAAGCAATTTCTATCCAGAATATGTAAAGAAGTCTTACAACTCAACAATGAAAGAAAAATAATTCAAAAGGGAGCAAAGGACTTGAATAGACATTCCTCCAAAAATGTAAACGAATGGCCAAAAAGCACAGAAAGAACATCACTAGCATCAGTGAAATGCAAATAAAAACCACTTCACACTCACTAGGGTGGCTAAAATAAAAAAAAAGAAATCAGGTAATAAGTGTTGGTAAGGATATGAAAATTTTAGAATCTTCACACATTGCTGTGGGATTGTAAAATATTGCAACCACTTTGGAAAACAGTTGGGCAGTTCCTCAGATTGTTTCAATAGAGTTACCACATGACCCAGCAACTCCACTCCTAGATATACACCCAAGAGAACTGAAAGCATATGTCCACACAAAAACCTGTATAAGAATGTTCATAGCAGTGTAATTCAAAGGAGTCACAAAGTGGAAACAATTCCGATGTCCGTCAGTTGAGGAATGGATAAGCAAAATGTGGCATGTCACACAACATAATATTATTTGGCAATAAAGAGAATGAAGCAATGATACATAAGGCTGCAACATATTACAGCGACAACATGGATGAATCCCCAAAACATTGTACTAAGTGAAAGAAGTCACTTATAATAAGCCATATATTGTGTGTAATTCCATTTATATGAAATATCCAGAAGAGTCAAATTCATAGGAATAGAAAGTATATTAGTGGTTGCCAGGGGCTGGGGTTAGGGGGTAATGACAAATGACTGAGAAGGGGTATCGGGTTTCTTTTGGGGGGTGGAAAAACAAACCCCCAAAAGGTAGCGGTGATGATTGCACAACTTTGTGAATAAACTAAAAACCACGAAACCACTGAATGGTACACTCTAAAAGATGAAATTCACCATATGCTGATTATATATCAAAAAAAGTTTTGAAAAAATTAATAGTAACATTGTGTAACAAAAACCGTGATGCACAGATATCACTGCCCAGTCATACATGTTTTTCCTTCTTCCTGGGGACATAACTAAATTATTTTCTCCAGACTCCCTTCCAGCCAGGCATGTCCAGGTACCTGGGTTCCACCTGGTGAACTATGTACCTAAGTGATACATACCACTTCCAAGCCTAGACCATAAAAATCTTCCAATGAAGAAACCTCCATGGAAGTAGAGGGTGGTAGAGCCATAACATGCATGAATCCTAGTCCCCAAGTGACTTCGTGGAATGACCTGCACTGCACTAGGACATGAGTAAGAAATAAGCTTTCATTGTCTTCAGCCCCTGAAATTTGGAGGCTGATTGTTACAACAGTTTGCTTGCCCTAACGAACACCACAAGTATGAAAATTATGCCTCAGGATCTCTGAAAACTTTCTTAAGAACCATTTATCACTTTTAACTGATAAAGTTAATCTTATAGAAGTTGAAATATTATTGGGATTCTTCAAGGATAGGCATTAATCTTGGAAATCTTATATTCAAACATAATCAAATTTGTCTGCAAAGCAGTTGGGTAAAAATCACAAAATGATTTCAGTGTCTCTAGTACTAGTGTATAAATATGAAAACATTTCAATATTTTATAATATCAACTTCCACATCAACTGAAAGAACTTCAGATGTGTTTTCATATAATTCTTTCAAAGCTATGCCGTTGGCATCTATCCTCACCAATGTTATGCTTCAGTCATTTGATAATTTCCGAAACATATTATTAGAACCTATGTGTTCATAGCTCCATATTAGTACTTATAATGTTATGTGGTCACACCAACAATCTTATCAGCAAGTGTTGTGTGGCTCATACACATCAGCATTAGTTGCTTGTCTAATCTGGAAAGATGTCGAAGTCAAAAACTTTCATAACAAGTCCAGTGTTAACTTTTTTTAAAATCAGCTTCATTGAGGTATAACTATATAATTCCATTCATATGAAATATCCATAAAATTCATCTAAGTGTACAATTAAATGATGTTTAGTAAATTTACAGGGTTGTTCAACCAACTCCTGCATCCAGTTTTATAATATTTCCATCACCCAAAAAAGATCCTTCATTTCCATTTGCGGTCACCCTCCATTCTTTCCCAACCCCTGGTGACCACTAATCTATTTTCTGTATTCGTACACTTGTGTTTTCTGAACATTTCATCTTAATGGAGTCATACAATTTAATTTTTTGTGCTTGGTTTCTTTTAATGAACATAAAGTTTTGAGGTTCATCCATGCTGTAGCATGAAATAACAGTTTTTTTTATTGCTGTGTAGTATTCCATTGTATCATGCACCAGACTCTTTATCCACTCACCAGTTGAAGAGCATTTGGATTTTTCCCGGTTTTGGTGATTACGAACAAAACCGCTATAAACATTTGTCTACAGGCTTTGTGTGAACACAAGTTTTCATTTCTTTTGGGTAAATGTGTAAGAATAGGATTGCTAGTAGAATGGTTAAGTATATGTTTAACTGTATTGTTTTTAAAGCTGTAAATATTTTCCAAATGGGCAGTGGCAGAAAGTTGAGTTTCAGTTGTTATGCATCCTCATCAGCACTTGGTATTTTCCAGGACTTTAAAAAAGTATTTTAATAGGGCATGTAGTGGTACCTAACTCTGGTTAATTTTTATTTCCCTAATGAGTAAATATTTTGAGCATCTTTTTTATTTGCTTATTTTCTATAATGTGTTTTCTTCAGTGAAATGTCTGTTTTTCATTTGGGTCATCTGTCTTCTTGTTATTGAATTGTAAGAGTTCTTTACATAATCTTGATCCAAGCCCCTTATCAGATGATTTGCAATTTTTTCTTCAAGCCTGTGATTGCCTTTTCCATTTTCTAAATACTGTCTTTTGAAGCACACAGAATTTTTTGATGGAAGTCCATTTTTCCAGTTTTTCCTTCTGTGGTGTCATATCTACTAACTCTGCCTAGCTCAAGATCACACAGGTTTTCCCCTATGTTTTCTTCTAAAAGATTTATCATTTTACTCTTACATTTATCTGTATGTTCCATTTGAATTAATTTTTAAGTATGGTGTTAAAGTCCAAGTTCATCTTTGGGCATGTGCATATCCAGGTGTCCCAGCATCATTGGGTGAAAAAAATTCTTCCTCTCCATTATTTGTCTTGGCACCTTTGTTGAAAATCAATTGACCGAAAATGCAAGGCTCTGTTTCTGGATGCTCAGTTCTCTTCCATTGGTCTGTATGTCCCTCCTAAAGCCAGCACTCCCATGTTAGCCTTTAAGACATGACTTGCTATGACAGGGGCGACTTTTTCATACTAATGGTAAGCTGACTCTATCATTATTTTGAGGCGCAACGCTGTTCCCAGTACCTTGAGCCTCTGAAACAATGGTATCTTTTCATTATTCATATTGATTGGAAGGAAGGCAGAAATTAGAGGTGCAGTCTAAATATGTGGAGCCTTAACTGTCTCTTTCAGAATGATGAGTGGTTTGCCACAAACTGCATTTTAGAAGACATATTTGTAATAAATTTCTTCAATTTAACACTTGAAGCTACAGGGCTGACAGCGAGCTTGTGCTTATCTAACGTAATATAAGAAGTGTCACCGAATATTCCACTCTGAGTGACATTTACATCACACTATCACCGTGTGCTATTGAATCTAAGATGCCATTGATTATGAAATGCACCATTATTTCATGTCCACTGAGAAAGAAAAAATGCTTTCAACTAAAATAGAAAACGTTGCCCACTGAAAAGGATGAATCCTAGTTTCAGAGGTATAAGATTCTCAGTAAGTGAACATCTTAAAACTGAAGTGTAGTGTAGCTGGGAGAAAATGTTATTTTGAATTGTAAGATTTCTTCCAAAAGGGATTTTCCCATTGCAGGATCCCTTTGAAACTATATTTTCTCCTTTGCTTTGTACATGTTTTTATAGTAAAGTCAAATTCTATAATGATTTCAATGATTTTTACTGTGTTTCAAGTAGTTTTGAAGTGGAAGATTACATCCAGACAGATTTAAACACATGGTGTGTCTGTCTCCATGAGTCATTAATATTTCCTCAGCCAGTGGGAATCCCATATTTTGAATCCATGTGCATCCGTATTGTAATGTCCACCAGTTTGGATTATTTTGAAACTATTTACTAAACACTGAAACTTCTGGGATAGATCAATGATGTATAACAACCCTGCAGTACCATATTTGAAATCTGGATAATCCCAGCAAATTCGTTATGTAGACTCCCTATACCATGGGTGTTAGTCACTGGCGAGACTGCTGAGAAGCCACAAGCTCAACCCTCTGGATGTTCATTCCAAAGTAAAAGAATTGCCAGATGTGAGTAGATTGCTGTCATTTTCTCCAGAACTGAATTCCTAACATGGGGCAGGAGCTGTTAATAGGCAGTCTGAGCAGCTGCTTCTGCAGGGTCATCTAAGGCACATTGAAACTATCTTCACTTCCCCAAACCTCTCTCTTGCTGATCTGCCCTGGTGCTTTGCTGTCATCTATTTGAGGCGAGGCATTCTGTCTAGAGAGTTCCTGTCTAAAGAGAGATGGTACGTATTAGATATACCTGTTTGTTACTGGCCTAAGGAAAACAGGATCTTGAGAGACAGAGGTAAAATAAAAACAGGTCCTTTAGGTTTATCTGCTTATAAGAAAGTTGAGACATGTTTAGGCCAACTTAAGAAAGAGGGGTCACCGGAGAACAGTTATTAGAGGGAAACCTCAGCTTGATGTTGCTCTGAGGATACCTCAGGACCGCCCTGTCCTGGTCCACATGGTCCTTTTCACGCCGAGTCTGCTTCTCTCTGTGTACCTGCTCCATTCCACTTTTACCATGGACTATCTGATCTTTCATATATTTTCAAGTTCAAATTCTGAATGAGCTAGAGTGCTTGTCCTAGCTAATTATATCAATCTAGTTGGGTATATGCTTTCTCACCTGGGCACCTAATGAGCCATCTGATAGCCATGCATGGGCTACCCTTGGGCCAGATGTTGCCTTGGACTAATCAGTAGCCAGCCCACTGGCACTTCTAGCCCAGAGCCTCTTCTCTTACTAGGGGGCATCCAGTGGACCATTTCAGCTAGAAGCAGCTCTGGAGCAGGGTAGGCACTACGTCCAGAACTGGCACTGTCAGAGAGATGGGTGGGTGCCATAAGAGATGCTGACATCCAGGGAGAGTAAGCCGTGGGCAAGGGAGGGTTAGGTACCACAGATAAACCTGTGTTTGAGATCTTGTATGTATGTGTTTTGCATCAAAATGCTCTGAAGACTACTATCAAGAATGAGGTATTTGACTATGATGCAATTTTGCCTGTAATGATCCATAGCTGCTGTGTGAGACAGCAGTATTTCTCATGACAAGTGAACAAGCACAATGTCTCAGCTCTGGTTTCCCACAAAGCAGAGCCTCCAACAGAGGCTTTTATGCAGGTGACTTATTTGTGATGTGATCCAAGGAAGCAGGTGAAGGATGAGAAAAGTAAACAAGGAAAGAAGAGTGAATACTAGGATTTTTTGGAAGTTAGTCGCTAGTATTGGTGACTGGTGCTTAATCCCTACAGGACATTTTCAGGAACCTTGTAAAATGTGGTCTCAGAACCATCTGCATGGGGGAAGGGAAGGAGAAAGCATTTATCCATTGGATCCCATCCCCTGTTGGTCCAGGGGGCTCCATGTTTCCATGTTGCCCATGTACAAGTGCAGAGCTGCTTCCAGTGAACTGTCACCTGCCCGTCTGCCAAGCAGTGAGTACCATGAGCACAGAGCTGCTTGACTGCACCTGCAGGAAGTTGGCTCAAGCCTTCAGTGAACTGGTTTCTGCTACAGGGCCTGGAGTAAAATGTGAGACCACAGAGGTTTTGAAATACATAAGAGGCCTCCAACACACCTAATTATGATCAACTCTGTGAATGAAACTCTTTCCCAGGAACCCAGTACATTTTCATCTTGACCAGGGTGTTCAATCCCATTTGGCATGCAAAAATTTCCCCCAGGTCAATTTCCTTCACTTTCCAAGGAAGAAAACTCAAGAGTACAAACCCACATGTTAAGTTATCTCTTCCTTAGGGAATTTGGTCTCTCTCTTAGGAACTGCCACACACACATACACACATACACACACATCAGAGGACCCACTACCTGGGCCACTACTGTGTTGTACAAGTTCAAAAGACTTGAAATTCTGCAGCAGCACGGGGCTCTATGGAGTGGCCCTACTCGGTGTTTCCCCTGGATTTTCCCACTGACCATGGTCAAAGTAGAATCCACTTTCAAATAAAAAGTCACCACTAGAAGGTAAATGTCCCACCATTAGTACTGTGTTCCTTTGTTAAAATACTCTCAACTTACGGAATTGTGGACATCCCTCAGTGGGAAGCAATTCAATCTGTCATTAGTAGTTTTCACTTTAGTATAAAGAGAAGAACAAAGTTATCTGTGGGAGTGAGAGTGGGGAAGAGAACGGATGAGGGCTCTGAATGCCAGGAGAGGAGGGGTAGAGAGCGTTTGGCTGGAAGTTTCCAAAGACAAACTCTAGTTACTTGATGGTTTGAGCTGGAGCTGACCTTTCACAAGCTAGTTCAAATCTGCTTCACTGTAGACACAACAGTATAATTCCTGCAACTTGGCATCAATCACATTGCTTCACCTGTACCTTTGTGAAATCTTCAGAGGCTGCATGTCATGAGATGTTTCAAAGCCAAGGGTCATCTCCATGAACACTGTTATGGGAAGCCCTTGAGCATGATCACACAGGAAGACGGGAATACTCACGGTGCATCAGAGCCATCCACAGACTCTTAGACCATCTAAGATCAGACTGCCAATACAGATTCATGGAGCAAAAGAGTGGTGTTGGATCAAATAAGATGTAAGAGCAAGGCTGGAGAGATCAGAAAGATTATCTTAGAGCCCAAAGCAATGAGGGGTTGGCAAACCATGGGCCAAATATGACCCGCTGCCTGTTTTCATAAATAAAGTTTTATTGGCACAGAGCTAGACCCATTCATTTATGCTTTATCAGTGGCTGTTTTTGTGCAACCATGAGCAGTGAGTAGCTCTGTGAGTAGCTCCGAGAGACTACCTGGCTTTTGCAAATACTAAAATATTTACTAAGTAAGTTTGTCGACCCTGGATAATCTTACCTCTCTGTGTGCTGATACTTCTGCTTTATGATCTTTTTAAAGGCAAACATTTACCCCTAAAAACCCCACTGAAGCACCACTTCTTGAATATTCAACGAAGTTATCCTAGAACAATAGGATGGAGTGTCTCAACACAGTGCCTCAAACTCCCTCTTTGAGGACCCCTTCCAGCAGCATCCCTTCCTCCTTTCTACAGTCCCAGGGCATCAGCTGAGTGCCAGGCACAGGGCAGGGTCCTGGGCTCATGGAGATGGACGGACATGCTGGGCTCAGTGCTCTGTGTCAGGGGTGCCTGCAGAGGCCACAGGCAGCAGCAGCAGCCTGGGGCCTAGCCTTTCTTTTATCTCTCTCCTGTCTCTCCCTCTCCTGTCTCCCCTTCCACCTGGACTCTCCTTGCCTCTTTTCTGTCTTTCGTCCTCCTTCTAGCCCACATGTCAGGCCTGTCAGTGCCACCCAGTGGCTCCAACAAGCATTACTCCAACTTGCTGGCTGCCCTTAAGGCTGAGAACCACTGACTCCCAGGAAGTCAGTGCAAAGCCTATAATTAGGGATCCAGAGACAACTAGAAGGCTCAATGCAAACATTGAGATCCTGCCCTGATTGCTCAAAGCATTAATATTCACCTTAAAAGTCATTTAAGCCTTATTGTAAATGAGGGAATCTATGGTAGGTTTGTTAAGGGGATAGAGATCAGGAGGGCTCTAAATAATTAAGTTAAAGAGGTTACTGCACACTGTTTTGAGCAAACATTGCATTTGAATTGTTTCAGGGATGTTATTTAGGTGGTATATGATATGGATGTAATAAAATGTGCAATGATGGATTTAGGGCATTACCAGTTTCTTGAGCCATCTTAATCTTTTTACTTACTAGCATGAGATTTTGCCCAGTTGCTGCAATTAACTGTACTCTCTTCTGTTCTATGTCCTGACCTTTGATGACATCTTAGGTGAACCCAGTGGGGTCCAGGGAATTGTCTCTCACATAGAGGCTGCTCCTGTGAGACTGCATTAGCAAGCCCCTGACACCCCACAGGGCTGACCTGAGACCCTTGTTCATTCTCTTCCCCAGCCCAGCCTCTGCCTATAAGGAATGGACCACAGGGTGGGGTGTGGGTAGAGCAATGACTCTGGTTGATTGTGGTGAGGCTGGTTCTACAGACATTTAATAAGTTCGTTGGGAAGAATATCTGGCTCCAGTTTTGGCCACTGTGCCTAGAAGGAAGGGCACTGAGTTTCAGCTGTTTGGGACAATTCTTGGACAACAGGAGAAGTCCCATTCAACATCCTGCTATATGATGCTGGCAGCCCATTCAGTCCAGGTCTTGGGACAGACAGCCTTGCTCTGTGCCCAGGTGAATTTGCACTGGTGTGAGGGAGGCTCTGGTAGCTGGGCTAAATCATCTGGGATCCCCTCATGGATACTGACCGTTGTGAAGCAATGCTCATAGTGACTGTCATTTTCTCACCTGCCAAAATTATTTTTTCTCTTGGAGGAATCTGAGTCTCAGAATTCTATTTCAGTAGGCCACCAGACTTGTCCAGGGTCAAAGGAAGGTTCTGGCACCAGCCCTTTAAGGGTGGAATGGCAGGAGAAGAGGCCACTGTCTCTGCATTATCACCACTGCAAGGGTTCACCTTCCTTCTGGGCAGAAAAGTGGTTATTTGGAATACAGTGGTGTTTGAAAGACTCCCCTGTCCTAAACCATCTTTCTTATGTGGGTCCCCCAGGTTATAAAATTATGCCGTGAGAAATTAATTCTTTTGGGTAAAAAAAGAAAGGTTTTCTCATTCACAACTTCTCTTAAAATAAAAACACCCTAGGGAATGTTCTCCATGAATTCACTAACCTTTTATGTGTACAGCTTCTGAGTTGAACAGAGAAGTGATGATCAGCTTAGTCCCTCAGAGCCTTCTCTGAAATGATTGTTTGCATTTATTTTAACAGTTAAACTCATCAATGAAGTTATCAACCATGAATGAAACATTTTAAATGCTTAAAACCTAGTACTTTTAAAAGATGACCGAAACATGAAAGTTGGGTCTGTTTTCCCACTTGGGGTAACTGGCAGAAATACTGTGGAGTTCCCAACTCAGTAGAGTGATTTCAGTACCAATCACCCAGACTCAGCTCCAAGGAAGAATGAGGGGGTGAGAGCAGAGGACTCACAAAAAGAACACAGTAAGCTTTGCTTTTCTCTGTTTGTGGATTTCTTCATTAACAAATGATAGAGGTGTCTGTCATTGACACTGGACTGCCCCATGGCAGAATCGCCCAGGGAATGAATGAGCACTGTCACTCGCAGTCCCTGTAAGCTCTCCTGGTGCCATATTTCTGTGGACCCTGCAGCTTTTACCAGGTGGTTTTTGCTCTGGCCTCCTCCTTTCTCAGTATTACCCTTTCTTCAAACCCCACTCCACTTCTCCCCTAGACTTCTCTGGCCACAAAGTTCTTCTCCTAAATGCCAAACACTCTCTGCACAAATCTCCTGGCATTTGTGCCTTTATTACACTGTGACTTGCCAAATGCATTGCTTTGTTTCTTAAGTTTCAACTGATGTAACTTAGCCCATATAGATGTATATCTTTTTTGTTCACCTACACGGCAGTTCAGCAGCCTTGGAATCCACACAGCGTCAGGGACAGTGCTGCACACGTGGTAGTTGCTCAATTCTGTTAAGTGAGCCCGTCAACAGCAATGTGTAGACTTCCGCTTCGATAAAAGGTCACATACACATTTTGAGGTCTCTATTCTTCAACTACTCCCAAAGAAGAGATCTTATTGCATAAAATAATAACATTTGGCGGCTAAACTATTCCTTGATCTCTTTAGAATCAAGGAAGTAATACAACTGAAAATTTCCAAAAAGCGCTGCTTAGATGAGGTGCTAATTCCACATGCCATCGTGGCTGCATTTTGCTGCCCATATTTGTAGTGGATGACAATGATGGTTGAGAAGAGAAGGGGCCGGTGTAGCCCCTCAGCTGGCCCGAGGGGAGGAACCCTGAGTCATTTATGAATCATGGTCTATGGGCCCATCAGGAAAGACTTCAGTGAGGAAAAGGAGTATCGACTAGAAGTATATATACTGTACCTAGAAAACTAATCGTTGGGATTGGACTCTCATCCAAATTAGGTCTACCCATAGAAAATTGCTGATCTTTGGTCACTTTTAAGCTATAAAATAATTTCTGTATGATTCTTCTTGATATGAACCTCCATAAAGTTGAATGCATAGTTCTTCTTTCCTTCCTGCATGTGTCAACATCATGGTTCTAGTGCATTTTGTTTGAACCTTTACTTACAATGGAAAATCATAATAACTTTAGAACTAGTGGAATGCCAGGTATTAAATGTCTTAACTTTAACTTATAAGGTGTCTGTCTATTTAGAAATCCTTTCTCAGTATACTCTGCTCCTCTAAACATATTTGAAATCATCCTCCATCTTGATGAAACATGTACAAGGCCATTTTAAATTGGAAAAGCCATCTTTTTCATGCTTTCTCCCCAAATTCTTCCTTTCCGTCAAGGTTTAGATTTTTGTAAAATGGAAGGTTTTGCTGTATCTTGATTTCTGTTGTTGAATTTTGTGATCTATTATGTATCTCAAGAGGATTGTGGGCCTTCATCCTACCCGCTCCCCCTTTCCTGCCACACACACCATTATTACTGTCTTACCTTTGTCTCTTCTTCCACATTCAAAATAAAGGTAGTATTTTACTCATCCCTTTTTTGCCGAGTGACATAAAAATGACTCAACAGAACCAAAGGAAGTGAACGTCGGAGCTCATTTCCCCAGTAACTGCATCATGGAAGGATTTGTCACCCCAGAGCAGACGTCCATGGCTCTGGTGGTTGCCTATTGGGCTCCGAATGAAGAGTTTTGAATTCTAGTCTAACTTATGACAATGATTCCTTTTAGGACAACTTATGGAATTTTCATTTTGGCCATTTATTCCCATAATACTTATATTGGAACTCCTGTGTACCCCCTTTTGTTTCCGTTAGGCTTAGCCAGTTTATCAGATTCCTCACAATTTGTGTTATATTTCTTTCCAGGGGCTCCAACTCCTCAAGTTCTTCATAAACCTGTTTTTATTTTTTCTTTCTTTCTGTGAAGAATAGATTAATTTGAGAGCAAGTGGTTACCAAGTGCTTAGCATTGTCTGGGAGATGCAAATGCCTCTGTCCCCTCACTCAGATAGCGACCTCACCCTGAGGGTGGAGCAGCATCCTTGTCTGCGGCCTGACCCGGCTGAAGGGTGGTAGGTCCTCTGGCCCAGCACAATGAGAGGAGTTCCCAATGTCCCCTGCACTCAGTGCAGGACGTCTACTGAACTAGTGTGTACAATGGGTGCTTCTCATTGGGCCGACAGTGTGTAGAGGTCCTCAACATCTTTAGTCTTTGGGGAAGTGAAAATTAAAACCAAAATAAGACACTACTACACACCTATTAGAAAGCCTAAAGTTTAAAAAATTCTGACAATATCAGTGTTGGCAAGCTTGCAGAGCCACACACTATGCTAAGTGAAAGAAGTCAGATGCAAAAGGCTACATAATGTATGATTCCATTTTATGAAGGCTAAAGTTTAATAAAAAGAAAGAAAAGCAGAAGGGAAGCAGAACTACAGGATTTAAAAGAGATCAGTAGTCATCAGGGACTGGAAGTGGGGAGGGGGTGACAGGTATGTGATCTCGATTGGGTGGTTCTTATATGACTATATGTTTGTCAAAACTCATTGAGTTATAAAACCAAAAAGTGTGAATATCACCATATATAAATCACACCTCACTTTTTTCTTTTTTCATTGTTGTTCAATTACAGTTGTCCCCATTTCCCCCCCATTATCCTCCCCAGCCCTCCCCACCCCCACCTCCCACATTCAGTCCTCCCCCACCTCGTTGTCTTTGTCCCTGGGTCCTTTATACCTGTTCCTTGACAACCCTTCCCCTTCTTGCCCCTGTTGTCCTCCTCTCTCACTCCCTGTGGTCACTATCAGTTTGTTCTTTATTTCCATGTCTCTGGTCCTATTGTGCTTGCTTGTTTGTTTTGTTGATTAGGTTCCACTTACAGGTGAGATCATATGGTATTTGTCTTTCACCCCCTCGTTTATTTCACTTAGCATAATGCTGTCCAGTTCCATCCATGCTGTTGCGAAGAGTAGGAGCTCCTTCTTTCTTTCTGCTGCATAGCATTCAATTGTGTAAATGTACCATAGTTTTTTGATCCATTCATTTACTGATGGATACTGTTCCCAGCACTTGGCTATTATAAATAACACTGCTATGAACATTGGGGTGCATAGGTTCTTTTGAATTGATGTTTCTGTGTTCTTAGGGTATAATCCCAGCAGTGGGATCTCTGGATCAAAAGGCAGTTACATCTTTAGTTTGTTTAGGAAATTCCATACTGTTTTCCACAGTGGCTGCACCAGTCTGCATTCCCACCAACATGCACTAGGGTTCTCTTTTCTCCACATCCTCTCCAACACTTGTTTGTTGATTTGTTTGTGATGGCCATTCTGACCCACATCTCACTTTTTAAAAAGGGAAAATGCAATCTCTGCCTCAGTTACACATTTGTCAAATGGAAACAATGTAGTTGTGGCTGCTGATCATGGGTATGATGATGATACATCAAATTCACAGGATTGGGAGTTTTGTAAATGAGAACATGTCTGAGTGCTTTGAATTGCACAAAGTGCTATATAATTGCCAATATTATTACTAGATTTTTTCTGTTTTGCTTTCGTATTCAGCTGTCTTCCTAAACTCTTATTTATGAAAGTTTGTCCATTGATTCTTTCAGCTCTTTAAAATAAATGAGCAAAAAGACTACAAATAACCACAGTTAATCTCTTCCTTTCCAATCTTATATTTTCTTTTATAACTTTTGGGGGGGTTGGTTAAGACTGACAAGTCCATGTTGAACAGCAGGTGTGCATTCTTGTCTTATGCCTAAACTAAATAGGGATGTTTATAAAATTTCAAGATTTAATGTGACTTTTGATTGGTTTGGTAGATACCTGTTATCAAATAAAAGTAGTTTTTTATTCCTTTTTCCCAAGCATTACTTTTCTGTTTTTTCAAAATAATGAATAGATAATGATTTTCTTTTTAATCCTCCCTGAGGATATTTTTTAGTATTGATTTGAGGGAGAGAAGAAGGGGCGGTGGGGGGTGGGGAGAGAGGGAGATCAGTTGCCTCCTGCACATGCTCTGACCAGGGATTGAACCCACAAACTTTTAGTGTCCATGATGATGCTCCAACCAACTGAGCCACCCAGCCAGGGCTAGGTAGTGATTTTTGAACTGAATGTTTTCCTGTGTCTATTGAAATCATGTATCTTTTAATAAAAATATTGATTTTCAATCAAACTTCAGAGCTGACCTTTTATATTCTGTGTTTCCTTCTCTAATCAATCTATAATCTCCTAAAGGGCGTGGAGTTTGTCTTTGTGTCCTGTATCTCCATCACCTCACGGAGGCTTGATTTAAACAAAATATTTATCCCTAGAACTTAACTCTTATCTTTAGAGAGAGGAGAGCACGTAAACTTCATTACTGAGGGCTGGAGGGCTCAGAAGAACTCTTCTCCCAAAAGACTTCTAAATCCTTAGTTTCAAAATTAGCCTCAATCTGTCTAGTCATCTATGCCTCTATCAGTTTTGGTTTCATTCTCTTTGCCCCCAAAACTATTCTTGGAGTGAGAATTTTTACAGACTTAATATGAGTACCAATACTTTTTCTGCATTCCCTAAGGCTTGCTATTTTTTTATGTTAATATATCTCTTTTCTTATCAAGAGTGGGTAGTAGGTTGTGCCTAGGAGCTTGAAGATCTATTCTTCCAAGATTAGGATGAGAGAAAGATACCCATAACACGTGGAAATTTGTAGCAGAAAGGTTCCACTTGTAATGTGAGTGTGAACTAGAATAGTAGCCGGTTGTAGGGTGGGTGACAAACCTCAGGCTTGCTTTGATTGGGTCTCTTGAGAAGTCTATTCTGAGAAGAGACTGGGGAGATGGGATAGTGTAATAGGTAAGAGCATGGGGCCCAAACAGTCCTAAGTGCACGTTTTTGTCTCTGAAAACTAGTAGCTGCATGACCATAGATAAATCACTTAACCTCCCTGTTTTTGGTATCCTCATTTCTGAAACTGGCAACGAAGTAGGTGGTTTTGAGTGCCTGACACACAATAGACTCTCAAAAAATGTTGGCTATTATTTCAATAGCAGTTGCCTAGGTATAATCTGATATGATACAATAGGTTGCTCCAACAGAGGGCACTTAGAGGTTTTTAAAAATTATTATTGTTTTGTTTTGTTTTGTTTTGTTTTCGATTTCTATCATGAAGGGAAAACATGTAATTTTTAAAATGCAGCTATAAAGATGCAGAACAAAGAGAATCATGACTCATGTCTCACAATTTACTTAGCTTGTTTATTGTTTCATATTCTGTCATACTTCAGACAGTTATGTAATCTCCCCCAATCCTTTTAGGGTGCCAGGATATGTCATCAGGAACCTAGGGAGGAAGAGTTTTGTGTTGGGGAGGGGTCATGATGTGTTGTAGGGAGAAGCCATAAGCTTTTCTGACATTAATGTGCCGTCACTTACTTTGGGTTAGACAATTGAAAATGTTGCTTGATACCAGAAAACAGGTTTTCCATTTTGGTTGTTCTAACTCTGAAATTCAACGAGACTTTAGATAATGCTATGAGCCATGCTTAGCCTGGCCTTAGTCAGGCAATGTTTGTGAGCCCTTAGTTAATCCCAGTTATACTGGTTTCCAAATCTCTCCAGTTCTTGAAGTTGTAGCGTGGACTTTCCCAGGTTTCTGGGAATAAGTTTTCTTAAACACTGCTCTGTTTTCAAAGACTACAGTTGTTTTCTCTTATCTGCCCAACAATATAGGAATCATTCACCATTCTCCTACCTTCATCCCTTTGCCTCCAATTCACCTTCCGGAAAAGTTTACTTCCCCGTGGCTTGCCAGGACCACTGGTGTGCCATTTGAACCTGCATTTGTCTACCTTCCTATCTCCTTGCTCCCAGGAGGGTGATTTCTCCGTCTTGCTGCTCTCCCTTTCTGGAGTCATGAGATAGAGAAAACTGTAGTCTGTTGACATCTTTGGAAGGCATCTGTTATTAAGTTTATTTGTGTTTACATTTGCTTGGAAGAAGCACTTTGATATGCTGGAGTTGGAATAAGATTCTAAGAGAAAGCTCGGACAAAAGGAGAAAGATAGTTGCTAAACTGCACTTATTTTTTTTAAATATTTTATTTATTTATTTTTAGAGAGGGAAAGGGAGGGAGAAAGAGAGGGTGAGAAATACCAATGTGTGGTTGCCTCTCCTGTGCCCCCTACTGGGGATGTGGCCTGCAACCCAGGCATGTGACCCTTTGATTCACAGGCCAGCACTCAATCCACTGAGCCACACCAGCCAGGGCTACTAAACTGCATTTAAAGAGCAAAGTCTTGTTGACTGAATTTCTGTCCAACTCCACGATAGCTGGATATATGAGTTTGGAGTTGTTGTTGAGATAGTGTCTAGTTGATGATGTTTAGAGAAGTTCAGATCTGACTGCTCTGGGGTTTCATTCAAAGCTTCCCACAGACATAGCCATGGACCATGAGATGCTGTAGTTTGTGTGCAGGGAGGGGAGAAGGGGAGGACAAAAACAACAGAAACCAACCAACAAGCAAACACCAACCCAGGTAAAATTTGGATTCACATGTCATTTCCCCTGAGACCTCCTTGCTTACCTTCGCTGTGCTACTTTCTGCTCTTTAGCACATCTTCCTCTCCTTATCTGCAGTTCCCTGATTTCAGAAGAATGACTTATCATTTGTCAAGTATACCTCTGTGAGAATCAACATTCTTTGTCATTCAATGCATTTGGGCATTTTAAGCCCTATCTCCAATCATGAAAAAACACTATTTGTCCTTGTGAAGGAAATTTTAGATATCAGAAGGAAAGGAAGTGGAAAGGGATATTTCTTGGTACTCCTGAGGTTATATTTCACCAAAAAGTGGTCACTTTGTCTGCAATATTCAACTTCTCTTTTCGGTTAACAATACCCTACATTCAGTCCTGTAGGAGCCTATGGTTCTTATGACTTCTCTTCCCTAACACGTACCTACTACCCTTGCTGGTGCACCAGTTGATTGGATCATGGATAAGCATTTGCTCCAAATGGAATCAATTCAAAGGCTAGATTAGGGCAAAGAGATTCTTTGGGGAGAGGGTGATATTTGGAATAGAGATCTGAAGTTGCTGAGATACTTAGCCATGGGAGCAGAGGGGAAAGACCATGCAGGTCAAGGCTGATGCTGCAGCTGAGGGGAGTAAGAGCCATGGAGAAAGCTGAAGCTATAGGGTAGCAGAAACCTTAAGTCAAGAGTAGAAGCTGCAGTCGCTCCTTATTATTAGTGTGTCCCATATTTGCCATTTTGTTTACTCACTAAAATTTATTCATAACCCCCAGATCAGTACTTATGATACCTTTGCAGTCATTTTCAGGCATGAGAAAAATGGTGAAAAATTTGAGTCACTCAATGCCACGCTCCCAGATGATATGGAATAAGGCAATGTTCTGCCTTCTTGTTTCAACTCTCCTAAAGCAAGTGTTCTTTTTAGGGTCTATTGAGTGCCACTTTTTCACATTTTTATTGGTGACTTCACTGTTTAAAATGACACACGGGCACAGTCTTGAAATGCTACCTAGTGTTCCTAAGCTCAAGAAGGCTGTGATGCTCCTTACAGATAAAATACATGTGTTAGATAAGCTTACTTTGGACATATGTTGTAGTGCTATTGGCCATGAGTTCAATGTTGATGAATCAACAATTCTTTCAATAAGGTGCCTTAAAACAGAAATACACATAAAACAAGGTTATTTATTGATCAGTTGGAAAACAATGTTGTGAGGCTTCTAGGAACCTAATCCTGTACTCACCGAGGAGTAATGGCTCAGTATTCACTAAGTCAGTGATTGTGTCAATTTTACAGAACATAACTGCCACAAATAACAAGAATTGAGTATGTTTGCACAGAGGAGAATGAAGCCAACACAGGAAAGCAGAAGAGGGACTGTGCTGTTCCAGACAAACAGAGGAGAAGCTGCTTTCTCTCTGGTGCTTCCCACGTTCAAGCTTAGTTCCCTTGAGGACTGGCTGAAAATCATTCCAATGGCATCTCAACAACTTTACCTTTATGTTCACTTAAGTTCACTTGAGTTTTCTCTCCTTGCAACCAAAAAGTTTTGGCTGAAATACATACTCCATACATTACCTACCCTAAGGAGAATACCATGGAAAGATGCAGTGGTCTCTCTGTCTGAGGATTGGCTCAAGGTCAGAGGAAGTCTATGTCTAATGGCTGCTGCAGTTGCACTGTCCTGCTCCTGAGTCAGGGGCTGCATGAGAAAATTAACCCTGTTGTCTCAGGGAGGTCTATGTATTGACTAAATGTTCAACATCACTTGAAAAGGGTGTTTAAGGACTTAAGCTTAAAAAAGAATACCAAACTTTGGTGTCAGTGTAAATTATCACTGACAAGTACTTTGTAGCAACTTACTTTGGTTTCTAATTCGAAGAATGCTGGTTTCAGGATGGTCTATTTGTTTTCTTTGCTGGGGGACAAACACATTTTCAAAACAAGTTCTAGTCTGAAAACCTCTTAAGGGAGTGACCGTTTATTTGACAAAGTGATGTGTATCCCCACATGGGAAATTATATAGAGAGAAAAGAACCAGACCATGCAGAAAACAACAACAACAAATTTTTAAGATCCTCTAAGTTGTGACCTGGTTGGAGGAATAGGCTCTTTCCTAAATACTTGGTTTGAGGGCCATGGAAGGTACACACTCAGTGGAGTCTGAGTGACAAGCAGGCCCTGCAGCGCCTTTCTAACCCTCCGTGGTCTGTGGTCTGTGATGACTCCATCCCACTAATCCAGCATCTCTCACTCGTCAGATGCATGGTTTTCATTCCAATCAACTTTTTATCCTGCTAACATACCAAACTTTCCCTCAGCCCGTGCAGTCTCTCACGTCTCTCTTGTCTGCTTCTAAGCTCTCAGACTCTTCCTTTCAAAGCCAATCCAGTTGTTCCTCACCAAGAAAGTCTCACTGGTTCCATGAGCTTCTTTTTCTTCCAACAGCTGCTTCTCTATCCCTTTCTTCTGAACCCAATTGTACTTGAAGAGAACCTTCTCTAAGCTATAGACTTTCCTAATACGGTTGACTGTAAGAATAATGAATATTACAATTTTCAACTCAAGAGTTGTATTAATACATAGGGTCATAATAATTTCAAGGCCACTTACGACCCATAATTTTCCACGGCATGGTTGACTTGAGGTCAGCCTCATTTCTTGGGGACCCTGGACCACATTAGCCCTTACTAATTTCTGTGGTCTTAGCAGCACACGGAATTAGTTTAGCTCATATGGGTACATTTTTTATTTTCAATGAGTAGTTTTGTTAGTGCCAACTTGAAATAATACTACATTGTCTTTGGGGGAAGACTTTCCCCAAGTAACATAAGTCCCTGTTTTGTCAGCTTACAAAATATTTTGGAGGTAAGAATCACCCCTTTTTTTCAAAGCAAAGAAGCTGAGGCCTAACAGGAATAGTTTACATAGAGAGAAAGTTAGGGCTAAGGGAGAGAAGACAGTTTAGGCCTAGGTCTAGGTGTGGCGAGGGGAGCCTCACCCCTACAATCGGGCCATCATGTATGGTTGGGCAGATTAAACTTCAGAGTTTATAAGAATGGTGCTTCCTGCAGTTGACTTCTGGCCAGAAGAGGTGGCCCTGACTAGATGATCTAGTCTGAGGTGAAGTGAAAGCCAGTGCTAGGTACCGAGGATGAGACTAAAGGTGCCTCATCTTAGTTGTCTCCTTGGACATGCAATCTAGATGGTTTCCACTCTTTTTATTTTTACTTACATCATAGAAATGGGAGAGTTTGTCAGGCCTGATTCCTCAGTCTCCTTTGAACAGGGTTCTCATTTCTCTAGGAGCACCAAGCCAAGATTCCTTAAAGGGTCGGACTTACAGACACATTGGGTTACTGTGCTGCCTGTGTCAGAAACTGATAGGCCACATCCCCGAAAACTCTGGGCCCAAGACCTATGCATGATGGACTTAACTCCTGACACATTTGGCACAAGTTGAAAATGAAAGAGAAAACCCCCACTGTCTCAAGAGGCCCTGGGCAGGAACATACAAGGCAAAATGTTTTAGTTGTAGACAAGAAAATGCTGGAGAGTCAGCAAGGGATGAGCCAGTCAGGAAATATTCACTTCCTGTGAATACTTCCAAAGTTCTCCCACTCTGGCCAACCCCAATTACAGATGATACAGCCAACAAAACACTGTACCAAAGCTGCACCATTGGCTCAGTCAGCTCTAGTCAGCTGTGTTGTTGACCCCACATGCCCATCCAGAACCTTCTGGATTGCTTCCTGAAGCAGAGAATGTTTCAAACCAAGAAAGATTTGGATTGGAAATGTGGCATTCTGGAGGCAAAAGCAGGCAGATGTATAAGCTACTGCTAAAGATACATTTTCTGACACTTCAGGCACAAAACAAGAAATTCAGGTTGACTTTACTTTGACATAATGGCTTAAAAGAAATGATGTTTATTTAATGATGGGTGCTTTTCAATACCATGGTATAAGAATACTGTGATTTACCTCCATTCAGACAAAAGCGTACTCTTGAAGTTTAAATGAGAATTTAAATGAGAATTGGTATGCTAAGTCCATTAACCACAACCACTGCTTTCAGGGTAAGTCAGACTTGCCTCTTAAAAACAAAACAAAACAAAACAAAACAAAACAAAACAAAACAACAACAAAAAAAACACAAGCAATTGCAGTAATGAATGGTGCTGAGTTGCTTCGCTGTTAGTGAAAGGGGAAGTATGTTTTCTCTGACCAGCCCACACAAAATCAGATACTTGATACAATTACTAAGAAGACGGAAAAGGTTTTCAGGAATGATTCCTGTTGCTCAGTTCTTAGCAGCCTACAAAGAAGAAAGTAGGAAGTTGAGGAGACCAGCCAGCCCATTAAAATGAAGCGGAGAAACAGGATCTTTGATTCTGCAGAGCAGTCCTGTGAAAACAGAGGAAATGAATGGATGGGTTAGGTTGGCAAGAGATTCCACACCAACTAAGTAAGCAACCAACTTATTTTTAGCACATGCTACAGTACTGTGAGTACTGTGAGGGTACTCAAATGGAGGGTCGCTGGCGTCATGAAGTGGCTGAGTTTAGGATGTTTGGATAGCCAGGAAAACAGGAAACACTTCAAACATTTACAAAAGGGGATTGGTTACACAGGTGATGGAGGAGCTGAGACACCGGGAGAGGACAGTGGTAGCAGGAAACCTCGACTAGCCCCTCAGTGGGAGGGACAAAGGCAACATTTCCAGAGTTCCGGGGACTGGGACTAGGAGGCAGAAGTGGGACCATGGTGGGTCTGTTTCGTGAGAGCTGGAGCCACGGAGGGATCCAGCAGTTGCCATAGAGTGAGTCTGGGGTGGAGAATAAAGAAGAGAAGCACCCTAACTTAGCCTTGTTCCCCCTACCGATCTCTCATCAGTGACTACCATTGACCATACGCAGGCAGAAGCCACCTAACAATGGGTCCTGGGACAGGCAACTGCAGGGGTTAGTCCCCCTGAGAAGCAGGGCAGGGGAAGGCTAAGGAATGGATGGGAGGCAAACAGGCCCTGCCTGGCACTGTGAACCTGCTTGGATCATTTTTACCTTCAACCACAATGACTTCACCTTGCCTTGGGCCAGACCATGACAAATCAATTGCAAGCCACAAATACTGCTGGAATAGACTCTGGGGCCAACCTCTGCCTCATCTTTCACCAGCCACTTAACCCCATTTGGGCCAATTCCAAGTCCCTTTTCAGGAGATACCTTAATTCATCCAGGCATTAAAGTACCTTAATACACAGGGCCTGATATATACCCTGTCTCTTCGCAGAAGCCTGGGACTGTCTTCTCTCCTGTACCCTGTGGAGAATCTCAGGATCTAAGCAGCCCTGTGGCCAAGTTAATAACTTAATAACTGATGCTGTCACTGCCTCGGTTCCCAGTTAATGGCAACCCTCCCCTCTGAGTATTTCTTTGTGTCGATGTCACAGACTCATCTTGCCAAAGTTAACCTTACCCATATTATCAGTTCAGAGCCTTTAATGTTCCTCAGCAGCTGTATGACCTCAGAGAAGTTACTTAACCTCTTTAAATCTGTTTTCTCATCCATACAATGAGAACAAACATGAGATTATTGTGTGGATTCAATGAGAGGACGTCCATGAAAGCGCTTTTCTCAGAGCCTGGCACACAAGCAATGCTGACAAATGGCACAGCTACCACCGTATTCTGTACCAGTCGGAATTCTTTTAGTTTTAAGTGACAGAAATCCAACTCAACCTGTCTTAAGGAGAAAAAAAAAAAGGTTTCAGGGGCATCTGGATCTAAGAGTTCATCCGAGGTCCTCACTATGAGTTTTCTCTAAATCGCTTGGCTCTGCGTTCCTCAGATTGGTTTCATTCTCAGGTAGACTGTCCCTCAGGAGATGACAAGATGGGTGCTGAGACTCTCTCAGCTGAGCAATCACAAGAGAAAGAGATCCCAAGAGTTTCCTGAAAATCCTAGCATGGGGTTCCATTGGCCTGGTTGGATCTCATGTCCAGCTGTGAGTTAGTCACTGGGGCCAGGGGATGAAATGCTCCAGCTGGCCAGGCCTAGGTCCTATATCCGTGTAGGTCAAGAGTAAGGGAGGTCAAGTGTCCAGAAGAAATAATGACTCTAGGAAAGCAAAAACAAACTATTTCTACTGCAGCAGCTATTGTTCTATTATGATTATTACACTTTACTATGTATTACTACTGGAACCACCGCGATCCCCACACTACTACACTATCCAATTTGTACTGAAACCTAGAGGATTATTCAGTGTGCAGCTGGGCTAACAAGCAGATAAAAAAGAAAAGTCATCGAAAGCTGTAACAGGAGAAAAAGAATCTTGGATAGAAGGAAATTAAAGAGCTCTTAGTCATAAATGAGAGTTAAAGTTAAATCAAAGCCTAAAACCTAACGTGATGGGTCCTAGGAGATGGTCTAGGCGTCTTTCAGAAACAAAAGCTATCTAAATGCCAGTGCTATTTTGAAGTTGCTAAACTAAAACCGCCTCGTGGTGATTGTTTAACTGAAGCTTTAATGGCCATACATAGTAGGTATGGTATACACTTTCAGCACCATACTTTCTATGTCAGCACTGACACAATTTTCTGTGAAACAAGTCAGCAACATTCTCCATACAGGAAGGCCCTGTCCACAAACACCTTTACTGCAGACAGTGAGAAATACTCTTCACAAAGGAACATCGTGATGTTGGAACATCCTACTTTTTCCTTCCCATGGTCTGAAGTAAAGCAGGTATGGAATATATGTATTGAATTTCTGGCAAAGTTCAGTAGCTACAAACTATAGTGAAACATTGTTTGGCTATTTGGCAATGCTATAATATCCTTGAACAACTGGTTTGCTCCAGAATTAGTAACGTGTATAAGTATAAAAATATATAGAGAATGCTACCATGAAGCCAGCAGCCCTGAACTTGAACCTATCTATGTATCGTATACAATATGTTCTGTTAACAGAATGATCTCTACTAAGTTTTGTTGCATAGAGCATTGAAAGACTTTGCACATGCCCCTCTTTGTAAACTAAAACTATATTCTCAGAAATTAAATTTTCTGCTAAATATTAATAAAATCTTAAAACTAATATGCTGTAGGATTTCCTTAAATCTGTGCCTCTCCATGCAAAATAACCAAATAACTGCGGGTGAAGCTGGTTATCTGGGCCATCTGGACATTTCACCTGAAGAGTGACCAGATTAAGTTGGCTGAAGTTCATCTGAGCATAAGAAGCCAGCTGACTGGGCCAACCAAATGCTTCAGTTCAGCATAAGCAGAATATATGCTCTCTGTTTTGGTTTCTTTAAAAAGGCCATGGGATGGTTAGACCACATAGTTCTGTGCAACAATTTTCAAATGGGAAGAACACATATCTCAGGGTGAGCACTTTAGATAGCCTAGTTGAGGGTCTTAGGATAGCATATCTTCTTAGCTGTACAGTAGTTCCAGAGAAACTAGTCAAGTAGTGTTATCAAGTCTGACAAGCTCACCAAATAGAGAAGAATAATATGACTTTACATTTCTAGACTTCATTACACTTTTCAAGCCACTTGAAATGTAGTAATTTTCTTAACCAGCCCACTGGCAGGTAGGGCTGACACCCAGTTTAGTGCCCGTCCCATTCCTGCGCACTCATTTCCAAATAACACGAACAGAATGAGCACATTCTTCACCCGTGTTGAGAAAAGACAGTCATTTGGTTTTCTAAGACCTTTTTTCTTTCTTTCATATTTTGAAGGGTGGTGTAGACCAGATTTAAAAACATGGCTTGGGGAAGCAAGAAATCATTCCCCTGAGTGTTTATTAAGTGAATCACAAATTCATTCAGCATGACTGCTTACCCAGAGAAATAAAGAAAAATGGTAACAAGCTGTGAGCCTCCAAGTACCTTCAACTTCAGGATCTCCCTGGGAAAGGGTCACAAGTGTAATCACTTTCAGCTGTCCCTGCCTCGCTTCCGCTGTCAATGGAAATATCCAGGCAGGATGAATACACTTTCTGACTAGACTCTGGACTGACCTAGACAGTTTTTTGGAAATTCAGGATATACTTTTCCTAAAGCTTCTTAATTTCTCCCATCCCTCCCTGATTGAAAACATCATTTATCCCATTACAGCATGTGGACAGAGAGGGGAGGGAGAAGCAGACAGGGTCTGAATTCAGGATAAAAATTACTCTGTGAGTTTATTATTCTCATCCATAACAGAGGACAATTTTCATGTCATTTAGCTGATTCCAGAACAGAATCATCCAGAGAGATATTAAGTACTATTTTTCACATCTTGAGGGCCCCAATGAGACAGGCACAACTACATCTAATAACTGGTGATCCATAGCTTGCATATTTCCTGGAAATGTTTGAATATTTTACTAAGTCCAGCTAGCCATTATTTCACTGGCCACATGTGAAAGAATTTGCCTCCTTCACTACATTGTGGTGGTTCCAAAGTCTTAGACTTCCTCCAGTGTCTGAGAATTGTCTGGAGATCGTAGTTCTAAAGAAATTTGTGAATTTCTAGTTTCTGAAGTAACTCTATTCCTCATTTGTTGGGCAAGAGCTACTTTAATGGCATGATTCTTCCGTCAGCTCTTAAATAGGCTCAGCCCTCACTGATTTGGAACTCTCTTTGAAACTCTAAGATGATGCGTTAACTCAAGGGCAAAAAAAGCAAAGATGTTATAAATATAAGCGGATGCTAGAGTCCCAAAGACTTCCCACAGGCTACGGCTTCCTAGTTGCTGACATCAGCAATGTGGTTCTTATTATACAGCTGGATGCTAGACTGCAGCCTACCACTTTGCAAGTATCGTTTCTACTTGATGTAAAGAACACGGTTCAGTGCAGCTTTTGTTGAGTTAACAGATAAGATTTGGAATGGATCTTTCTCTCAGCCGTTCCTACAAATTAGTGAGATGACTCTAGTCCACCAACCCATTTTCAGGGACTAAGATAAAGGACAAGAATCTGACTTTGTTATCCATTGGAACTGAAATTGCCTTTCAGTGGTCCAAATACCCAGTAAGGCCCAAATCCACTGGATACATCAGACTTTTCTAAGGCAGTAGCAAAAGGGAAGAACAGTCATCACTAACAATAAAAAATCAGAGTTCAGGTAGACACTAACCAATGAATCCGGCAACAACGTGCTCTCAGTCTGAACTTTTAAGTGAGTGGATTGTTACTTGGATGGGGTAAGGATACCATGTAAATAGCTCATCTACTTATCAGTCTCCTTCAAAATCACCCCTGTTTAGCAAATATGAATTCATCTGGGTCAAGCACTTGGCTAAGTTCTTTACAGGCTCCATCTCTTAGAAACTTCACAGCAGTCCTGTGAAGGAGGTACTCTTATTTGCCTATTTTACAGATATGGTAGAGGCACAGGGAGGTTAGATAACTTGCCTAATGTCACACAGAAACTAAGTGAAGAGCTGGGCCATGAAAACAGTCCTGGCTGACTCTACATCCTCTTAACCATCTGTTATACTGCCTTGATGATAGGATAACCTCCCTGCCTCAGTGGTTTAAAACTGAAAAAGAAATAGCATTGCTACTGAATATTTCACTCTGTCATCTGTAGCTATCCTTTCCCTCTCCCTGGTCCCCTGCTTGCTCATTTATTATTCGTTTCATTTGGCATATCTCCTTTCGTATTTTGCCTCTTTTTCTTTGCATTTGCATCATGCATATTTCATATCAGCAATGCGGTATCCTGGAGAGGCCTCTGCATGGCAAGGTTGCATTTTAGTTTGTTCATGAACTTGACACATATCGCCTCTTTCCTTTTAAAAGTCTCTGGTTTGCCAAACCCAAGACTTACAGGCCCTCCATCAGCACATTTCTTATCTTTTCTTCACATGAGCAAATTAAGGCTTTGAGGCAGAATCCAATTCTGTGATTGTTATGACCTTTAGGATGCTGCTAAACATATTTTTGCTCTTTGAATCTAATGTATATAATAACCTACTCTTCCTATAAAAGGCCATGTGTAAGCGAATGACAAGAACATTGTCTAGAAGATTAAACAAGAAATTAAAAGCAGCAGTTACCTTTGGTGTTGGTGATGGAAAGTGGCAACTGAGCAGACCGGGGATGGGGTGGGAGGGAGAATTCTCACTCAATACTTTTTCTTTGTTTTTGATATTTGAATCATGAGAACTCATTGACTACTCAAAAAAAAAAAGTAAGTTGAAGAAAGAAAATGCTGTTCACTTTTACCTTGAAAGCAGTCAGAGGCTACACCATCACCACAAGATCAGTCAGTTAGGACTTAGGTTAGTCTAGTGACAGATTTTCACAAGCAGTGAATGGCAGTTAGAAGTGTAAAAACGGATGGCTCCCTTACTGTACATACAGCCCATGCCACATCACTAAGGGTGTTGAAAGCCGAGGTACTGAGAGAGCAAAATGTACCAAATTGTGTCACATATTAAGAGGTTCTGAAACCACAAAACTAAAAGCAGGACTTCTCAGAAACTTTAACGTGCCATTGTGCATCAGGACCTTCCAAGAAGGGGTGGGCAGTGTTTCCTAAAGTTATCATATTTTGCTGTGTATAATGCACACTTTTTGTCCTAGTTTTTGAGGGACAAATAAGGATGCACATTATACATGGGTAGTACTAATTCCATATCTATATAAATGTTTTTCTTTTATTTATGCTTATATGTTAAATGGTATCTGTATGCAAAATAATACCCTGGAGTACAATGATTGATTTTGTTTCTAAATACAAATAAATTAAAAATTGAATTAAAAAATTAAAACCAGAGATTTTTCTTCCTGAAACAAGACCTTGGACCAAAAACATGGGTGCACAGCATACACAGGAGCATGTCATATGCTGCAAAGCACAGCATTTAACAGTGGAAACCCGCCGCTCTGTAAGGAGTGTCTTACAGAGTTACAGCGTTGGTTTTGTGTGTATGGAACATACTTTGGAGAATGCTGGATTGTCAGGGACTCTTCCCAATGAGAGATTGTGCTGAGGCAGCACAAGGAACTTGGAGTTCTACAGAGCAGTGTAAAGTTATAACCAGCCACTCACCAGCGCAATGGGTCTGCAACAAGGATCTTTTTGAATAAAAATATACCGTGCATTCAATTCAAGGAATATTGAATGAATATCTATTCAAGGTGCCCTAGGGTGTCTGGGTGATTGATAAGTAGGATAAAACTCTCCCTCCTGCAGCAGAGGGGGGGAACTAAACCATCAAAAAGAGCTGGTTTTCATTCAGCAGATGGTGTGGCCTCGTTCACTCTCTTTTCTAAAGTGCTTGTTCTGAGATATACAATTCATATCCACTCTGAATCGAATTGAATATTAGCTCAGGCATTTGACTAAAGTAGCGCTCAACAACCTTCAAAACAGGGCGATGAAAGTGAACAGGAATGGGTTGTGGAGCGCATTCTCATCTATGAAAATAGGCAACTTCACTCCTATTTTATGCCTGAAAACCAGAGGGACCAATCCGTTACCCCTAACATGCACCATGACTAGTAACAGGGTGGGGGGGCTCTGTGTGCATCACAGATGTCATTCGTGTCATCTGTGTCATTTGTGTCATCGCAGGTGTCGTAGTGAAGCTGCACTCAGGCTCCACTTCACCAGCAGAGAGAAGCTGGGAGAGTCAAAGAAAAGCTCTGGAAGTAAACCCTTTAAATGATGCATGAGTTGAAAATAGTAATAAACAAAGACCACTTTGAGGTTTAATAAAGCATTTTTATGTATGCTGTTGCCTCTCAAAAAGTCCTCATCTCGATCATGACAGTGAAGGAGGTTCTCCCATCTCCATTTTACAGAAACAAAACAAAAACTCAGAGAGCCTCAGGAACCTGCCCTTGGTCACACAGTCAGCAGGTGGTAGTGCTAGGAATCAAATCTACCTGTTCTGGTACCAGATCTCCCATTCACTTAAGTACACTCCATTTGCATGGACAGAAATGCTGTTCCACTAGGGGAGTTTATTTTTAAATCCCACTAGTTCTTATGAGGTAACATGAGGAATTTAAAAGGACCTCCTTTCTCACTTTGTCACACGCACCTTGGTTCGTATCCTGGGAGATGTAACTACTGCAGCATCGGAGGCCTTGTTTGAAGAGGCTTTTAGAAGATAACGGAGGGCACGATAGTCATCAGAGGTCTCTGAGTAGGATTCCTGCACTGCGTGAGCCGAGGGCCTGGATTTCTCCCCAAATGCATGGTTTCTATTCCAACCAACTTTTTATCCTGCCAACATACCCCAATTTCCTCTGCCTGTGTAATCTCTCCCGTCTATCTTGTCTGCTTCTAAGCTCTCTGACTCTTCCCTTCAAAGCCAGTCTCAAACATCGGTGTGCATGATAACCACCTGAGCAAACGTCAAAAGTGCAGACTGCTTGCTCCATCATTAGCGATTCCAATTCACTAGGTCTGGCGAAAAGCCTGATTATCTGAATTTTTAACAAGCCTTTTAGATGATTCTGTCACACAGTTGAAGAAGCTCACATTTCTTCAATTCTAAGAGCCTGCAATGATATCAGAGTAAGTCTAGTAATTATTCATCCTGCTCATCAATAACTCTTTGAGTTTAATTGCACAATAATAGAAAAATCAGTGAGTGATTTAACCCCATCAACATTCAATTCGACTTTGCAAACACCTCTTGCTTACTTCACACAAGGCACTGTATGAGGCTAGGGGTATACAAAGCATAATCTCTGGCCTCCATGAACTTATTAGAGGAGATGGGTGTGTGCACACATCACATAATCCAGTGGTTTTAGAAAGCAGCATTGTTGAGGTACTCCTAAAGTACGAGAGAGAAAGGGCTCATCCTGCCTGGAAGCCTGGGAATCCTCTCAGAGGAGGCAGCAGTTAAGCTACAAGTGGTTTTAACAGGCATTAAAGGAGAAAGGGCATTTTAGCAGGAGGGGGCATGGTGAGCAAAGATAAGGAAATAGGAAAACACAGGTGTGTTCTTGGAACCCCGAGAAGGTTGTGTATAAGTAGAATGTAGTTGGAATAGGCATGAAATTAGTTTTCATTTCCGCGCTTTTTACAATATTTAATTTAGTCCTTTCATTGGAGAATCATTCCTATTTTAAAGATGAAAGTATTAACAAGTGACTTAATGAAAAAAAGCCCATGGGACCTAAAACAAGATATTAATTTTTGGTGGGGGGTAGGTAACAGGGTCATAGAATGTTGTTGCTCTGTAGTCAGTGTAGAAGGGAGCATTGGTGACTGATGACACCACGTCCTGGAGGAAAAGAAGCATATGTAAACACACCACGCTAAAGTGCAAAATTCTGTGTGAATGTGTGGCCTTCCTTTGAGATGCACGTGCGTTTTTCAGTTCTTTAAATCAGTTCTCCCACTTCCTGTTCTTCTTGTGCAGAGCTGTGCTCACATTTGGGTCTCTCTTATGTTTCTCCTCTGAGGGACACCACGATCCTTGGAATGTAGCTGATTCCATGTTTTGAGGTCAGGGAAAAGTCAGGAGGGGTCTGGGACAGCCTGTGCTTCCAGATGGCATGTGTACTTCTATAAAATGTGAGAGGCAACATTCAAAGCACAAAAAAGCTGATATAGTCCTGGCTCAGTGGATTGAGTGCCAGCCTGTGAACCAAAGGGTAGCCGGTTCAATTCCCAGTCAGTACACGTGCCTGGGCTGTGGGCCAAGTCCCCAGTAGGGGGTGTGCAAGAGGCAGCCACACATTGATGTTTCTTCTGTTCTCTTTCTCCTTCCCTTTCCCTTTCTCTAAAAATAGATAAAATTTTTTTTTTAAAAAAAAGCTGACGTAAAAAGGTTCCCCTTACAAGGTGAGCACTGCAGAATAAAATAAAGTGCATAATGTGTAATCAAAACAGGTTGCAACTATCTAGAAAAAAATATCATTCCTAATGATTCACAAAAGAGAAGGTTGACATAAAGCATATAAAAATGTATTGTAATACAAAGGGGGATCATATGATAGGCCATATTTATAATACTGATTCCTTAAATTAAGGAGATATAATTATAAATGATTATTTTGTCTCATCTCTTTAAAAAATAAGTCCATACTCTAGAGTTGAGCACCTGTTACTTCATGGGTTAGCAGGGTAGATAAACAGAGGGGACCAAGGGTAATTCTGAGGAAGGTAGTTGCTGTAAGCAGTATAATAGAGACCAACCGGAGCTGGTAAAGCAGGGTCCCGTGGTTCACTGGCACGGGTAGTCACA